>JANHZT010001321.1:0-16341 GCA_032468215.1 Stegonotus admiraltiensis
AATTGTTCCTTAAACAACCCCCCCCCCCCCCAGGCATTGGAACATTGTGAGCCTCGTGACTCATTCTTGAATTTCATTTTACCAGGATTGTTGCTGTGCTTGATCATCTCTTACCACTACTTTTCTATGCTTTTTGATTTTCATTTCCGTGGCTTGGTTTTGGGTGACTCTTGACCGTTTGCCCTAGTCTCTTTGTTCTTTGAGCAGATCATGAGTCATCTTACGATACTTTTATATCTTCTTCAGATGATTCTGATAGGCAGGATATATTAAAATGAAGCTGAGGATGTACAATAAACACAACAATAAAGCTCAATGAACAATGTGTTTCTTTGGAGAAAAACTAGCAAGTGGGACAAATACTGTTAAGAATAATATCTGAATTTTAGTCATATTCCAGGTGCTAGGAACAACCCCACAATTCCTATCTGGAAGATAATGCTGGGTTTGCTGGATTATTATTTGATTACAGAGTGCAGCACAGAATAACTATAATTATGCAAATGACTGCTAATTTTCTCTGTACAGCAAACATGGAAGGTCTGGATACTTCATTTCTCAAACTGCATTAATATATCAATAAACATACAGCATCCCAAAGCCACTGGACTGCATACTATCACCAGCCTCTGTTTGTTCTTCTTATCACTAGAAGAACAGTTTTCAACTTCTGCAGGGAAATGGCAGATTTGGGGCAGCATGTTAAACTTTTACTTAAAGGTGAAGGGCAGTCTTTAGTCTATTTACTTAAGATATCATGCCGTACAGAGGCTTCTGCAAGATCAGAGACTAGCCAAACCCACCCCAAAGTAGTGTTGTGCCATAGCAGATATAACCAAATGGGCACAGCCTGTGCTGTGACAGCATACTTTTCCTCATGTAACCCACCTTGTCCTCCTGCTATAGTGTCATCTTGATCTACTCTGGTTCCTACTCCAGTCTCCTCCAAATCAAATTTGATTTCATGCAGACTTCCACATGGGGAGAGCATTTTTGGAAACCACTTAGAAGTGGTTTGTCATTTCACAGAGATGATGTTTTAACTTTTCAATCTAGCTTCAACCTAATGTTTTCTGGAGATGTCACACTGAAGTACCAATCAGGCTCTTATCTCAGCCCAGAAGCTTGCTGTCATTTACTAAAATTAAAGTTATGCATATATTCCTTGAAGTTGTTGTACGAGTCTGAAAATGATTCAGAAACCCAAGACAGGCAGGAAAGGTGCAGTTGCTTTAAGAAGGAATCCATTTTAGGTTCAGCCCGAAAATCAGCAGGCCAAAGAGCAGCAGAGAGGTGCTGTTTTCGTGGGATCTAAAGCCCTTGCTCCCATGCACCCCTGCATAGCGCCCATTATTTTCAAAGCATGCACACCTGCCTTGTGCCCATTATTCAGTGGCCTGGACAGACCAGACTTAAGTTTCCCTTTCCCCCCTTTGACTTACTGGTCTGAGCACTCGCAGAACCTCCTTCAAGGCAGCCTGGGGGCTGTTCACAGAGCAAAGCAGCAGCGTGCAAACCACCACGTCCACAGAGTTGTCCGACACCGAAGACATGTTCTCGGCGGAGGCGACCACAAAATTCTGGAACTGGAGGTGCGTGTTCTGAGCCATGCTCTCCAGGAGGAAATTTTGAAAGTTGGGATTGTAGTCCACGCAGGTCACGCGAGAGTTGGGGGGATAAAACTGAAAGTTGGTGCCGGTGCCCACGCCAATCTCTAGCAGGTGCAGCTTTCCCGAGGAGTCGGCAAAGTCCTGCATGTTCTTGAACAGCGTCTCCTTTTCCTTGTGCAGTTTTTCATTGTAGCTTTTGCTCAACTTCTTCATGAAAAATGGGAAACTTTTTTTACAAATAGGATCCCATAAGCCTAAATAGGCAAGCACATAGATGGGCAGGGTGAGGAATTTTATGCATTGTTGTAAAATGAGAACCAGCATCATCGCCGGATTAGGAGAGAAATCCTTCTTGCTTGACCCTCCCCTCCTCAATGATTTGCTTTAAATACTCCCTGCTACGCTCTGTTCCTTTAATGATGTTTCGTAAGCAAACTGTCCACATCCGGTCCCCAGTTGGGATCTGTTCCAGATCTTCCTTAAAGCGACAGCGACTCTTTCAGTCACTTAAAAAAAATCTTTTAGCTATACAAGTTGGGTTTGATTGGTGTGGGAGTAGGAAGGGATTTCCGGAGAAAAAATTGCAGACAACAGGAATCAGGAGCACTACTCAGGTGACCCTGAGAACACTGCAAGGAATATAAATCCTTCCATTCTCCACTATCCTGTCAGAGCTGAAGAAGCTTCTTGGATAAGAAGTAAAACATCTTCAAAGAAAAAATGTCTGTTTCTAAGGAAATGTCAGGGATTAGGAAAAGAAATTAGACATCTTTGCTTGAAATTGAAAAAAAAATGAAACTTTGATTTTAGGTTTTGATGATTAGAATGATTTTGTTCTAGAAGCAGCTTCAAATGTTTAGCAATGTAAAGCAAAAAGTTGAGATCGTAATTCTTTTTTTTTGTAGTTTACTGCTCTGAAGAAAGTTAGAAGTCACTTTTTTCCCCGATCTTTCTCTCTGCACACTTATTTCCCTTACCTTTCTAACTTTTGTTTCTTTTTTGTATTTTTATTTTATAATAAACTTTAATATCATAAAAATCCACATCAAATAGAAATAAATTAGGTCTCTTTTACATCAATAGCTCTCCAAATCTTATTGCATATTTTTCTGAGAAACAACTGATAGGGAAAACATTTCAGAATTAAGGAAGCTGAAGCTGTGCCCAAAAATACAGTGACAATATTTTCTTCCAAAAAAATAAAGGACAAACCTGAAAAATGGACAAATCAGAAACATTCAGATGTGTGTCTGTTGTGTGCATGTGCATTGAAAAGTAATTTTGAAAATATGTAGCCTACTTTGGGAAACTGGGAAAAGGAAGTGCAGTGGTACAGAGAAGAGTTGCAAGAAAGATTTTTTTAAAAGAAATTGGACTAATCGATGTATCTAGGCATTCCATTAATTATTTCATTGTGAAAATACATTGTCTAAAACAATTTAAGAAAAATAAGTGGCAAAGTGGAATCGGAGAAGCTGTTTGATGAAGCCAGAGAGGCACTCTAGTTTCAGAACAGAACAAAATAACAAAGTTGGAAGGGATCTTGGAGGTCTTCTAGTCCAACCCCTGCTCAAGCATGAAACTATACCATTTCAGACAGATGGTTGTCCAATCTCTTTTTAAAAGCCTCTTCTGTTGCAGCACCCCTAACTTCTGGAGGGAAGTCGTTCCACTGATTAATTGTTCTCACTGTCAGGGAATTTCTCCTTAGTTCAAGGTTGGTTCTTTGCTTGATTAGTTTCCATCCATTGCTTCTTGTTCTGCCTTTCAGGTGCTTTGGAAAATAGGATGACTGTGTCTTCTTTGCGACAGCCCCTTAGACATTGTTTCCTTAGTAGTTCTACCATCCTTCAGATGCTTTTTGTAAATGCATGGCACAACATAGGAGAACAAACACATCAGGACAAGATTCTGCAGTCCATCTGCATTTAAAAGACACAGGCCACTCTTTTGAAGACAGCAAAGTCCACATTTTGGACAGAGAGGACCGCTGGTTTGAAAAAGGGGTTAAAAAGGCCATCTATGTCAAAATTGAACAGTCCTCTCTCAACAGACGGGGAGGGATACAACATCATTTATCTCCAGTCTACAACACAGTCCTTTCAACAGTTCCAAGAAGGCTCCACACCAATTTGCACCACTCAGATGACCCTGAGGACACGGAAACACCTCCAGGTGACCTTAATGACTGGCTCAAAGAATGCAAATGACCAGCTGTCTGCAAGGAGTATAAATCCTTCCATTCCCCACCATCCAGTCAGAGCTGAAGAAGTTTCTTGGATAAGAAGTGAAATGTCTTCAAACAAAAACCAGAAAGTCCAGTTGCCTCTTGAAAAAGCACCTTTGGAACAGACTGTCAAAATGTTCTTCAGCCAGTCACCATATAGTACTCTTGTCATCAGGCCACCTTATTATAAAAATGTTTTTTTTAATTAGCCCCAGTTGCCTTAAAATAATAAAGTTGGGGGTGAATATAAATTGAGTGAATTGTACTTACTGGTCCCACTGGACTAAATGTGAACACAATTTTAAAAAATCTTAAACATCTTCCTTTGATTTGGCTTATAAATGATCTGGAGAATCACATAGGCAGTCTGGAACAATAACAAATATAGGGAAGGGAAGGGAGAATTCGTAGGCAACCAGTGATATGCCTAATGACCAGAATATAATTATTTTTAAATCAATTGTTTTCCTTTCAATTTTCTCTTCTCCTTGAAACCAATAGGAAGAAAAAGTATAAGGCACATTTTGTTTAGTTTAGGAGTATCTGTTATGCTCAGATTCCCAAAGTGTGCCCTTAACACACATGCAGAGGCCTAGTGGCTGGTGGCTTGAGATCAGAGGTCTGTGGCTAGAGCTGGATCTGTTCAGAGAATAAGATTCTTCAGATCTGAGACCCCAGACCTCTTTCAATCCTCCCTTTCAGACAAGTCCTCCCAGACTCATTTGCTTGTAAAGCTTTCTGGGAATGTAGCAGCTTTCCTTCCCATAGAACAGGGATCTCCAACCTTGGCAACTTTATGACTTGTGGACTTCAACTCCCAGAATTCCTCAGCCAGCTGGTTAAAGTCGACAAGTCATAAAGTTGTCAAAGTTGGAGATCCCTGCCTTAGAGGAGCAATTTTCACCTCCTTCCTAAGTTGCATCAGCTGCCCTTGAGTGGAGTTTAATTTTATTTTGTTATTCTTGACTTCATTTCCGTGGAAACCAGTGACTGAAGTGGCACTACTGAAATGAGAACCTGCAACCAGCCCTGTTAACTTTTCAGCTGGTTCAGATGTGGAATAACATTTAATCCAAGAGAAGAGGGTAAAACAAGATGGACATACCTTTTTATTGCAAATTCCAAAGTAAAAAGATGTACAGTACAAAGGAAATCAGATAAGTCAGATGCTGTTCTTTCAACCTATTTTGTTACTTTTAAAATGCATGTTATTTTGTTCCCCCTGCTTATCCCTTCTTCAAAACACCTTTCTCCCATTTGCTGTTGTTATCTTAAACCAAGTAAACCTACAGGCTGGGGTTTAAAGATGTGGACAATAAACACATTCATGAGATGGTGGTACAAGCAGAATGCAGCCACAAAAAAAAAAGTATTTGCCCTGATATCTATTGGGAGGGGGGAAGCTTTTGTGGAGGTTTTAGCAGCATTAACCACACCATCTCATTATATTTTTTCCTTTAGTCCATGGTTCTGTCACATACACAACTAGAACACAATGTCCATGTGAACCTCAGAAAAGCATTTGAACAGATGTGAATTAAGTTGAGCCTCACAACACCCCTGTGAGGTAGGTAGTTACCCATTATACAGATGGGTAAAACTGAGGCACGCACAGAGAGGTTAGATAATTTGCCCAAGATCAATCTGCCATTCGGTCACCCATTCATACAAAGCTGAAAACAGAAATTACTAGAATCCTGTTGGAGAATTATCAAAGTCTAATACCTGAAAAAGACATTTTCCCATTCTTTTATAAAATCACTCTCTCATGCCCTCTAGCACTCTCATTTTCTCTTCCCCACACACTCCCACAAAAACAGAAACATACATGTATACCTCCCTATATAAATGCAACATGAAACATATGAGAATTTTTTATATGGATTCATACTTATGGTGACACAATTCTAGTAGACATTGAATCCGTATGAATGTTGTCTTGAATTTCTCTCCATCAAAATGTTCCAATCTAGTTTAACACCAGAGTTAAATTGAAAATTTCTCTTTTTCACTGGTAAATAGAAACATTAAAAATAATACTTTACATTCTGGAGAGTGGCTGACTGGACTGTTCGTATTAACTGCCCTTTTAAAAGGATTCCACATGTGCTATTTATATCATGGGGATCACAATAATACTGGTGAACTTTAAACAGTGAATGCTTAGTTTGCTATTTCTCCTGCAAAGTCCAACATGCACTGATTCTTTGTAAAGGGAGTGGACAAAACATCTACTCAGTGCTCAGTGCTTACTTGTGTTTTGTGACTAAAATTTTTATTGTAGCTAATATGGTAAACTTTGGAAAGACTAGGATAGGAAAAAAAATCATAGTATGAAAGGGAGAATGAGATCTGCAGACCACACATTCATACAAAACAAGCCTGTTTCAAAGCAAATGTGAGTTCTCAGCAATATTACAAACAGATGCACAAAAGTAAATTATATGCAGAAAAAGTTGTTGGTTGTATTCCTCTCAGAAGGACAACTTAATAAGTCTCATGTAATTCTTCCCAATCATAGTTTGTTTCCCAATTGAAGTATTGATGACAAAATAGGCACCGCAGCAACACAGCATACATTTGTTTGTTGACAGAGATGATCTCCACATGGGAGAAATAGCTCAGACGAATTTTTCTTTTCTGGCCACATATTACAAGTGTTCAAAGAGAGCAAGTGGACCATGAACTGCCTCCCTTGGGAGACTTATTAAAAACATACCACCTGGTCTTCTTTTGCTCTTAACTCCTAGCAAAGCAAGTGCATAAAGCAAGGATGTCTTATCTCAGCCCTTCAAACGGAAAGCTTTAAAGAAAAAGTCGATTGGAGCAAAGAACTGAAGAATAAGACATTGGCACACTGCTGCTATTCACTGGATGGATACAGAACTGCACAAGCCGAGGTCTGGGTGTCCACTGACAATCACACAGCTAACACCCTAGCATATAACTGTTTCTGGAGAGAGTGTTACTAGTACACAAAGGTTAGGAAAAGAGGAAAAAAAGGCATGAAACAGAATACTGCAAAACTACCCATTTCCTGTGCCAAGGTAAATGCAGCATCCACCTGAGAACCTTCTATATGTGAAAGTGATTGTTATGCTGCAAAAGAACACTGGCTTTTCTCAAGAGCTTACCTGTCTTAGCAGATAAGGGTGTTTACACACTAGTGCACGAGGCTGAGGTTCTTAATGTCATAAGAGACCAGATAGTCCTTCAAGCTAATTTTCTTATCATCTTTGTCAACCTAGTATTTAAGTTCTTTCTGTTTATAACCTTCTAAACAAATACCAGTTTGACCCAATTCTCTTCATTCCCACCCACCACAAGAGGTGACTGTAGACTTTCAGATTTTTAACAGGGTTTTTTTTCCCCGTTACTGATTATGGGGAATGCTTCAAAGCCTCATAAACACCAACACATTTGAAGAGAAAATATATACAAACCTAGGAATCATGTACATCACTTTTTTCAAAAGGAGTTACCGGTATGTACATGTTGAATCACCTTGTACCATGAAATATAATGTGACCTCCCCAGTTGCATATAGGAGGCTGCATTTTCCTGATATATCTATCTGTATCTAATTACTCTGTTGCCAAATACTGCTTGCGAAGAGACAATATTATATACATCCAAAACTCAGCCCAAGGAAATATTCTCACGGGACCAAGTCTGGCCCAGTTCATTATACCTGAATGTACCCTGTATGACAGGGAATGTTGTAGCTGAGTAACAACGCTCAGTCCTTTGCTTTCCAAATTGTCCCATTCTTTCTGGTCCTTGCTTTTTCCTCTCTTGGATTTTGAAGCATCAAACCCATAAAGGTTTGTAGGATAATATTAATTTAGTAATATTAACTTAGCAATAGTTTCCATCAGTTTTTCATCAAAGCGTTAATAGTCCAAAATCAATCTGAAACTGGCCATTTCTAAATGCCCATAATATCCACTGGAAAAAAAACAAGAGAACTCAGTATAAATTCTTAGTCTTACTGGCTTATTCCTAACATCTGCTCCTATATTATTATTTATTATTTTTACAGTTAACATCAAAGAACTTTTTCTTTAACCTTACCTTATAAAGTGAACTGCCCAAAAGATCAAACTGATACTTTGGTAAAATAAAACCAGGAATGTTTATTTTGGGCTCTTTGGAGTAGGGGACTACATAGCTTCCCAAATAAGTGATGCTTTGTTAGTTAACAATTGGAATAACTTTCTAAACCAGGGAATAATTAGGAAGATCCTAACTGATCCATCTAAGCTATTATTGTTCAGTTTGGTTGGCAGCATCTTTCCCAAAGTCTCAGGCAGAAAAGGGCCCTTCCCATCATCTCCTATATGTCCTCTTTAATTGAACCAAGACTGAACCAAGACCATCTGCCTACATACAACTCATATCCATGACTATGGACCTTTCCCAAGAATGATAACATTCAGATCTTCTCCACTGGTTGGTTACCTGCTTTTGTAATAATACTCGAAACAAATTAAAAACCCAGACAGCAACTCCAATAACTATCTCAGGATTAATTCAGTGTATGATTCTTTTTCTTTCTGTTTACTCTTTATCAGAAGGTTCAAAAAGAAGACCAAGTGCAAGATGACATAGACTGCATTATTTTATGAAACAAAATGTAAAAAAGAGAGCAGTACTGTAAATTAAAAACATTTCAATGTAATTTCTCATAGATAGGAGAATATCCCCCCCCCCTTTTTTTCTTTTTGCTATCTAACCTAAGAAAAATTGATTCATTGGGAAATTGCTATGTGATGAGTCGTACAATTATTTGCAATGGAGTTAAGATTTATTTTACTGATGCCTAGTAACCAGAGAACTTGGCTATGGGTTGTTCTTTTCACTGTGTAGTGTTAAAAATGTGTCCAATTCTTAGCTACCAAAAATAGGTGGTTTGCCAGCTATGCCACTTACCAAAGAAGCCTGTAAGCAAGAATAGGCACATTTTTCTTTTAATTGTCAACGTAGGCAAGTGATATGTGGATTCAGTCTATTATTGCATCCTCCCCTTCAATACTCAAATATCAAAAGTCCATTATTCTTGAACAAAATTGACTGATCACTATGGGAACACATTAGACTGTTGTTCAGCCCCCTCACCCATCAGATATTTTATATCTGAGAATTCTCTTCCCTTTGTACAAAAAATTGTTTTACTTTTGCTTTGTTTGGTTTGATTGATAATCTATCCATACCAAAGTTAGCTGCAGATCATCCAGTTTTACTGAACTGTCAGTGTCATCACATAAACGATCTAAACATTGATCAATCTAAACTACTATGAATCTCATAAAATACTTTTTGAATATTTTAGATATAGGATTTTTTATTTTAAAGAACATTATCAGAATGATAGAGTTGAAAAAATAGGTTTTCTCCCTAAATTTACATTACATGGGAAGCATATTGCAATTTTTTAGCCATATCTTTACCTCTTCTGCAGTGGAGGTTGAAAACCTGGTCTTAAGATTTGTCAAATGATAGTTTGTTTCCTGCTCATGTCAGCCTTAGCACCACCATAAGTAAAGATGCTAGGTTTCTATCTACAGTGATTTCCATAAGAAGACATAGAATGGCCTAATCTTGAAGTCATGGCATTATGAAGGGTTTTCTCCCATTCTTTTAATCTATTGTATTCTAGTTTCATTCCATTTCTATGTTATCTTATGTTTTATAATATTTTATTGCATTTTATTCAAAATTTCCTTCTTCTAGTTTTGGCATTATGACTATTGCATTTGGCCTCACTTATTGTGCTGGTCGTTGACAGTAATTAAATAAATCAAAGGGATGTCAAATTATTTAATTATGAATGCTTATTCATTTCAGTTTGCATTGGTTATCCCCTATATATGTTGTTTTCAGGCCTTTTCCATACATCATTCATTCGCTAGGAAGATAGCCCCCCAAAGAGGTTATTCTTATTATTTCAATTTTAAAAAAGGAAAGGAATTTATAAACAAATGCACTAAACGTAATGTTATTTTTATTAAAATTATTTTTTAGCAAAACTGGCCATGCGGCATTTAGCATTTCTGGCCATGGGGAAGGTAGGTGGAGTGAAACAATGGGATTTAAAAACCAATGTTATTAAAATTAAATTTACATTTTCAAATTTTTCTCAATACGTTTGAGATTTATTTGACTGATTCCTAGTTTGGACCATGTTTTTCTAAAAAGCACTGCCTTTTTTTGCTGAAATAATAAGTTCCTTTCTCTTTTATCTTTTTTTAAAAAGTCCAGGTATACCTTTATATAATGTTCATATATCTCAATAGACCATTACAGGATGATTGATTTTTAAAGAAGATTTCCAAAATGTAATGCTGATATATAAAAATACCAGAGTGAGGCTCCTAATCTCAGTGAAGTGTGGTTAATTGGGATAACTGGTTAAAGAAATCTAAAATGAAAGAAACTTGAAGAAACATTGTGCAGAAACTAGAAAAACTGTTGATTTTAGTTAGGACATAGTTCACAGTTTTGAAGCTTTTTCTTAAGCAAAGCTTGAGTAATATAAGAAAATTCAAGTATTCTTAAATAATAAGCAAATATAAATATAGATTGCGGGCATTTTTACTAAAATTTGCTTAATAAAATTTGATAGCACAAACACTATATGTGCCAAGCTTTTCATATGGAACAGTAGTCCAGCTGAAGAATAAATATGACATTTAGCCAAATCTTGCATAGAGTGGTCAAAATGTATTGCACCTCAGAACCAAAATACAATCTAAGTAGTTTTGTTGTAAATACATTTTTGCAATAAAGCTTTTGAGAGGATATTTTTCCTCTGAAGGGATGTACTTAAATTGACATCATCTGAAAAGTGGAAAAGAAAAAAAATGTTTTTAGAGAGATAGAAAATTAAATATGGACAGTGGCATAAGCCAGAAGCCACTCTATTTAATTTTTTGTAGTCCTTTGTCATGTACAAAAAGGCATGCCAGTAAAATAAAATGATATATTACAGTATTTATATTATTGTCTTAAAAAGTTCAGTCACACTTTTCAGCTCTTGTTGTTGTGCTGTTTACAATGTTGCCTGTACAAATGCATGTAATTTTATCATACATATTTTATGAGTAGCTGGGATAAAACCAAACAAGAAAGAAATGTTTTGCTCCTTGTGGTATCTGGTACAGCAGAATTATTCTACTGATGTTGTGGTAGCTAGATTATGCATTTTTAAAAAGCTCAACTTGGCACAGATATCTACCAAATGGCTTACTTTCTGATTAACCTTGTAATAGGTATCTAAGTTGCAAAATTCTAAATGTCAAGCATCTGCCACTAAACTAAAAGGCATTGCTAACTTTCTTAGCTTTCTTTTGATTTTGGAATATTTTAAATCTTTTTTTTAAAAATATTTTTTGCCCTTTTATAGATAAAACGGTTTTGGTCCACATTCAAACAGCGTCTTTCACCATGTTGCAGAAATTCATCATATTTCTTTACAGCCTTCTGCAAACTTTTTTTTAAAGCTGTATGGTTGAACAATCTTGACTGTAGTGCAATGCCGACATTGACCCAAGAACGATTCCATAAATCTGTGCCCTTAGAAGATGAATTATTATGAGGATTGATTTATTAAAAGGGGACATAATGAACATTTTAAAAAAAAGGAATGAAACATGCCAAAGTAGTTCTTAGAAACATAAATGTTAGTTCCCCTCCCTTTAGAATTCTCATCAGGTTAGAGTTAAGACTAGTTGAGAGGTAGCTCTTCATCCCTCCCTGAATATGCAGGACCATTAAAATTTCCACCATACAACAATATGGGATGAAATGTGGAACTGGTGAAGGCACATGTCAAGTATGACACTTTTCCTCTCAGTGCTGTATCCATGTCACACTGCTACTTTGCTCACCAAAAGTAGGATGTTGTATTCATAGATATTTAAACTATTTTCATAATTACTTAAAATATTTTTGGTTTGCTTTCCTTAGGGGGAAAAATGCAGCTCAAAGAATTGGATAAAACCATGTAGCCGCAGAAAACTGTCAGTGAAAGAACAAATCCACTTGTGCTGAGTACATTTCTCACATCACAGCACTCCAAAAGAGCACAACATTTTGCCAGTAAATATGGCACACAATGCTGTAAACTCCTCTGTCATAAGCCTGCCTGCAATAACATTGCTTTATATAACTGCCAAAATGTGTCTTTGAGAGATAATATGTTGTTTTCTACAGTGCTTATTTCTAACAGGAAAAAAAAGTGCATATGACAGAATGGACACTGAATATTGCAGGATACAGAACTACTTGGTGAGTTTTCTTGAAGCCCTAATGTTCCAGATATTGAGATTGTACTACAACCACTTCCTGAACTGGAAGGGTGCTAGAGCAGCATTTTGGTGTGGATTTGGGGAGTTACTTTTAAAAAGTGGAAAAGAAGTTGACTGCATGAAGCTTATTAAAAATACACATAAACTCCTTGATTAATTTCACTTTTCTCCTCTTGTGGGAGGGTACATGGAAAGATTAACACTTGGAAACTAGGTGAAAAGCATAATCATAGCTAAGAGTAACTCTCCAAATACAATGTGCCGTAGTCAGTGGAGTGCCTCAAAACATATGGCTTAACACATGGCCTGGACAGCATATTGAGTGTCTTGTGGTTTTATGATTCCTCATGCATGATTCCTGATCACAGCATGCCATCATGCAAATCATTTCTATGCATTGAAACGAGCACAATTTTATTTAATTTATTTTTGGAATCAGCCTGAGCGAGTTTGGCAAACTGAAAATACCTGATTACCCCCATCTCTCACAAACCATGGTGAAGCCCATAGAATAAAAAGTATGCAGATAATAAGTACTAAAGAAACAATGATGATTAAATGATATGGGCTAAATACGTGTCATTTCATTTCAGCTTTTTTTTTGATGCTCTACTTGTTTTTTTTCCTCCTTTTTTGTTTTTGTTTTTTGCTGCTTAAACTAAATGTCAAGTATGAAAATCTAGTTTTGCATGAACTAAACAACCCTTTAAGTGATATTTTTCCAGATTTCCTTTCAATAAAATGAAAAAAATAAAATAAAATAAAATCAATTTTTGCTGCTTCGGAAAAAAATATGAATCCTCAAGCAGCAGTTTTTTTCCTTGTTTGTGTGTGTGTTTTATTTTGCTTTTTTGTCCTAAGTTGCATTGACTGATGTGGAACATGCAGTATCCACCTGCCCAGACTGTATAAAATCCTTGTTCTCCTTTGCATTGTTTCCTGTTTTTTTTAAATATATTGGTCTAGATGGGTCCATTAAACAGGTGGTAGATCACTGCTTTGAGATGCAACATGGTCACACAGTAAGCAGACTATGTTTGGTATAAGATCTTTAAAGTTTCTCCACAGCTGTTCGCTATTGATATATATTTTATCAGGAAGTTTGTAAACAATCTTTTCTGCTCACGAGTTTTCTACAGTTAATATTATTATTATTATAGATCATCTCAGCATTTGGATTCCCTGACGTCTTTTTGCCTTTTTGCCCTGTCGCGTCTCCCTTCTTCGGCCCGCTGTTTCTCTTTTTCAGGCTTAGTTACGCTGTCGTAAGATGGGAGGGAAGCCGTGGATGGAGTACCTTCTTTTTTCTCCCTATTTGTCCCTCCATTTTCTATTCTGTTGGAGACGTTTTTTCGGCAGATAAATCCCCTCCTTGCTAAACGGACCCTGTAAGCCCTCTGGATCACCACTGCGGAGACCTCTTCCTGTTTGCGCCGTAACGTGGTTGTGATGGGCTCATAAGACACTTTGGAAGGATTAGAAGCCACAAATCTCTCTTCCATCTGTTGCCTCAAGATGTCTAGTTCACCACTGTCACCCAGTACACGTTTGGTAAAGGCAAAGAGGATGTCCAGACAATGGATTCTGTCCCCACTGACCATTGGCAAATCCATGGCAATGAGTTCAATGGTGTTGGGCTTAGGAACACGGAGAGGGTGCTCCAAAGCATCTGCAAAGTCTGCCAACTTGCAGTATTCAATGAACTGGGTAGCATCGGGGTCAAACTTCTCCCAGATCTCATAGAAGGTTTCAAAGTCATCTTCACTCAGTGGATCAGCGCTTTCCTCTGTAGCCACACTGAAGTTCTCTAGAATGATGGCAATGTACATATTTACCACAATCAGAAAGGAGATGATGATATAGCTAACAAAGAAAAAGATCCCTACGGAAGGATTCCCACAGTCACCTTTGAAGCCACTCCCAGGATGTTCCTTTTCCAAATCACAGTCTGGAGGACGGTTGAGGATGGGTAAGAGCAACCCATCCCATCCAGCTGAGGTAGTGATCTGGAATAAGCATATCATGCTGTTGCCAAAAGTCTCAAAGTTGAACATGTCATCAATACCAGCCTCATGCTTGACATAAGCGAAGTTTGACATTCCAAAGATGGAAAAGATGAACATTACTAAAAAGAGCAGGAGGCCAATGTTGAACAAGGCAGGCAAAGACATCATTAAGGCAAAAAGCAAGGTGCGGATCCCTTTAGCTCCTTTGATCAGGCGCAGGATTCGACCAATACGGGCCAGGCGGATGACTCTGAAGAGAGTTGGTGACACAAAATATTTCTCTATGATTTCTGCCAAAAACATACCTTTAAAAATATTGAGGAGAGAAAAGAGAGTTACAATTGTGTCAAGTCATTTCACATTCTTTCTTCAGAAGCATGGAAATAATGGGCAAATTTAAGAGACAATACATGAGACTAAGAAAATCACAGCTTGCTTTAAAAGTGACTATCTCTTGGTCAATAGGTCCTTTTAGTAATTACTACAGATAGTCCTCAACTAATGACCAGTTACTTGGTGACTGTTCGAAGTTACGACCTGCCTGAATAATGGGACCCAGATCTAAAGTTTTGCTCATCAAAAATCACCTGCACTTACAGCTGGCATGTGACCACATTTTAGGAGATTTTTGCCAAAAACTGGTACTTACTTCCAGTTTTCTGCAAAAGCATGCTCATAGCAAACAGTGGGTTCACATTTATGACAATGGTATTTCACTAAGTAAACACTGCAAAAAATGTAAAATCATGTCGGTCCCATATTACTGGTCAATTTTATGACTGTTACGACTTGTGACTGTAACGGGCAGGCTCTGTTAAAGTTGTAACTTGAGGCCTACCTGTAAAGTCCAATGCCAAATATTCAAAACAAATACAATTCAAACAGCAGAGTAAAATTTGATGTCAACGCTCATATACAGTAACCGTAGTTGATTATCATTACCATAAGCAACTAGAAATCCTTAAATATGCCACATGGTCAGTTAAACTGTTAAGTGGCACCAAAGGAAAGAGCAAGAGGCACTTTGGAACTGAAATAGCCTCTCTGCACGACTGCTTACTCTGTTACACACAGAAAGCAGACACAGAGAACTGCCAAGGAAAATCTCAAAATATCAAGCTAGTTCATATAAATAGTTGTCTGTCATGTCCATGTTGGAGTCTGAATCTGGGGGGAAGATGAGCTGGAAGAAGAGCAGGCAGAGATCGAGAGGGCGGCTCCATTGGCCTTGGAGGAAATGGGGGAAGGGCAGAGTCAGTCCAGGCAAGGCTTTTCAGGATTAGAAAGGCTTGCAGACAGGGAGGAGCAGGAGAGACAAAGCTCAGGAGAAGAGCAAGGACCACCCCCTCCTGGTCTTAAAGCACGGAGAGAAGAGAGAAGGTGAGGCCAACACAGACTGAGCTGGCTACGAGGGAGGAGAGTGCCCCACCCCCTTCAAAAGGCACACCTGGGGACTGAGATGTAAGGAGGGGCATTTGTCAGGAACAAGCGTTGACACTGTGGAGCCTTGTGTGCGCTTGCTGATGCCTGGAGATTACTGTGCTTTGTCCTGTGGGGCATGCCCAGTTTGCCTGCTTCACTGAACTTCTTGCTCTGGTTACTGTTTGGCTAATCTTGCTTACTGGACAATTCGCAGCCAGAGGCTGCTGAAGGTGCTTGTGAGAGCTTTGCTCCAGGACTTATAGTAAACATGGGGACATTTGAGGGCAAAGTTGGAGCAATAAAGGGGAATTAGATCTGTTCTCTGGCTGTGTTGCTTTCGTGCCATGACCCGGGTCATCACAGTTGCCCTTTGAACTGTGCCAAGCTCAGTTTTGGCTTTAAAAGTCAGTATCAGTACCTTGAATTGAGTCTAGTGATGAAATGAGAATCAATGGAATTTAATATATACCAGGAGTTTTTCCATCACGCCTCAATTAACTTTAATAGAAAACTTAGTCATTCTATGTAAGTAGCAATTTTAAGAGGCAATCTCAAATTACATGGTAAAGTATTATAATCCAGAAAGGATTAGTGACCATAAAGATAAAGTGCAAAGGTTTCCCCTGCCCGGCTGTGTCTGACTCTAGAAGGTGGTGCTCATCTCAGTTTCTTATCTGAGGGAGGCAGCGTTGTCCTAAGACAGTGGTAGGCAAACTTGGCTCTTTCACACCCTGTGGACTTCAACTCCCAGAATTCCTAAGACAGCC
>JANHZT010001321.1:26431-37005 GCA_032468215.1 Stegonotus admiraltiensis
CTTCCTTCCTTCCTTCCTTCCTTCCTTCCTTCCTTCCTTCCTTCCTTCCTTCCTTCCTTCCTTCCTTCCTTCTATAATATTTGGACTTAGGAAATGTATTCCAGCTTATAACTATTTCTATCTTCTTTCAAAATTGATAACTTCAACCTTAAGTGTTTATAGACTTAGACTTTGTTTTAATAATGTTTTCTTACCTTAATATTTAAACAGAAATGAAGACATGTGTCATCTACAGTTGTTGGTCTAACATATATAAGACAATCAATAAACATCTCTTTTGTTTCAGAATGAGAAAATTAAAGCTATCATTCTGAAATTATTTAATTTACAGAACAGGAACCTATTAATATACATACTGCAGCATTCATTCTTAAAGAGAAAGGGCTATATGGTAGGACTGTGCACATCCTCCCAAACAGATACTCTGAAACACACAGAAACGAGCATGATGCATTTATGTTGAAGATGTTAAGACATCAAGCAATTTTTTAGATTCGCACAATATTTTGAAAGCTGTCCCTCACATTTCTCCACTTGAGTGAGAATGCATTTCTATTATTTTGCCAGCAATGATCACTCTTTAGAATGATTTGCAGAGATCTAGCATTTGGCATCCGTTGTTGTCTTCAGGGTTAATTTCTAACATGACACCAATTTCTAGGCAATGATATTTCTTTGCCTAAAAAGAAATGCCACATTAGACCTTTTTTACACCAAACCTGGGGGGAAAAAAGGGAGAACTAGACACATCTCCCTCCCTGCTAAAAGGCTATGAACCTCTTCCATAGTAAAAAATGAACCCCCTAATATGGATGTTAGAGAAAAATGTTGTTTCTCTGTTGAATATGGAAAACTTCTGCATAGAGCCTTTCCCACTGACTGGACATGAGGAAAGTGTTTCTAGTGCAAGGTCAAAATGCATGTCAGCAGTAGGAATTAGCTCTCATGGCACTGTAATCTCCCTGTCTTCTTCTGTCAGCTCTGTCTCCTGGGGTGGAGGCAAATATCACACGAACGTCCTGCAGTCAAAAACCCTCATCTACTTTCTGCTGATTTCTGTATTTTTTAAAGTGTCAACAGATGGCACCATTATTTTATGTTAAGTTTCACAATGGTGACGTAACATAATTTGTGCTTAGATGCATAATCCTCTGCAAAAGTTAGGCATTGTATGAAGCAGAAAAATTATTGCAATCAACGGCCCATTGACTTCTGAATAGAGGCCTATCAGAAATAACAGAAACTATTAAACTCAACGTTATCAGCCTATATTTCAGATACCAACTGAAAACTAAAAAAACCTCATTCTTTATTCTTGAGATGGAATAATGAGTGAGATAAAAACCAAGCAAATTTATTGGTCTTATTATTGTGACTTGACACTATGTTGCATTTTGATTTGCTCTGTATTTGTTTTATATAACAGGATGAAATGTATCTCTTACTTTTCTACTCATTCACTTACAATGTAATCATTACTCCCATAGTTTTAACAAATTATCAAAACCACTGCAAACTATTATGAGAAAGGGAACATGGCTTTTGTGTGACAACTGTATATTAGAAATAGTAAAGTAGGGCATGCATATTTCATAACAATATTTTAATTCCCTCCCCCAAATATAAAGAGTTGAAGATATTTTTTAAAATATTAAGTTGTTAAGCCATAGAGAAAAGCAAAGAACTATATTTAATGCTGTTTATAAAAATATTTTGTTCTGTTTTTGTCATTCTCATGAAGTCAGTTTATACTGATGGCAAAAAGAAGGTAAGGTCTGAATCATATGTGGATTTAAATAATTTCTAACTAACTTTAAAATTTCTACCAGAAAAGAGCCATTCTGTGTTAGAAAGGTGCTGGGAAACAATTTTTCAAGCCAAGTTAGCTAAAATGTTTGATAATTTATGTTACAATACTTTCATTAGAAACACTAGTTTCTCTTGAAAGTAACTACAATAAAAGCAGTTGTTGAGATTATTATTTTTTTTTTAAAAAGTAACATTTGTACAGGTCAGAACAAATGTCAATCCACATTCATATCTGAAGTACATTCCATTGAATTTGGTCAAGGTCTAATACTGCCATCCTGAACACATTTACTACTACAGAATAAGACCACCAAAATCAGTGGGGCTGAGTTCAATTAAAACAAACAAACAAGACTGTCCTGTTAATTGAGTTCTGCTTAATGCCTGGACTAACAAACTCAAACCTGAAATGATAACTGAACATGATCATTTTGAAATCCCATTGAAAAGAATGGTTGTTCTACAACCACAATTTTCTTAGGATTGGCTACAATTGATTTACAGTTACTGTATATATCCAGGTCTCAAAATGTTGCGTATTGTTTCTCTGTGTGAATAACTCCCCTGTCCCTGTGTATTTGTCTTTAGTATGTGGAGAAAGTTAAATAAGGATTTTTTTTTACAGTTATACAACATAAGAAGATATTAATATAAGAAATAACATCTAATTTCTATGTAAAACCAAAAGATGGAACTTTAGCAATGTAATTTAGTAAACACAATTATGTAATGCACCCACTTCAATGTCCTTTTGGAGTAAGTATAATATGCAATTTCAGGATAACATTGGATTTTAATTGAAACTTTCAGCTAAACAAAATCTCTGTTGAGCTAATCACTAATAATCCCATATGTGTGTGTTTGTGTGTGTGTGTATGTGTGTGTGTGTGTGTTTGTAGATTTTCACAGGTAGAGGTATGCAAGTCTTGGCGTATTCGGGTCTTTTCCCGTGTAAGATTGAGAGTACTCAATACTCTCAAAACAGATCATATATCATATATATATATGATCTGTTTTGAACACAGATATTTTCAGATTTTTGAATGAAGGTTGAATCTCTTCTCTGTAACCTCTCCTGTTTTTCATTTTATCAATATTGTTCCAATTAAGAGATTGTATTAGAATGCACCACACATACTGCCCAATCATTCAGAAGGGCTCATTCCTCAATAAAATATAGGTTCACAGCTTTCAAACTTGTATCTTTTTTTATATGCCGTGCATTACAAAAAATTAAATTGGCAATCTCCTTTAAAACATGGATAGGTTCAATATGTTTAAAATGGTATATTGCAATAATTTCTAGAAAGTTCAGGTTCTATGCTTTGCTTGTGATTTGTTGCTAACATCACAGTGACAGGGGAGAGTGGAGTGGGGGCATAAAGCATGTCAACGGGAAACGGAAAGGAGGGAGAAAAGCTGAGCTATCAGTCAAGGCTGCCAGTCACTAACGGACTGGACTGAGAACAACGAGGTGCAAATGAGAGGAATTAAACCAGAAATCTTTTATTTGAGGGGAGCATTAGTTTCCCCCTCCCCATATCCAGCCCTTTTTTGCAATCCTGAGTATACCTCCAAACAAGGCAGGAGCAATTTGAAAACCAAACGTTGTGTTTTGATCTCTCTCTTTTTTTTTTGATCCATCATAACTTTGGGGGAGGGGAGAAGAAAAACTCGAGGTGGTTCAAATTCTGATTCTTTGCACCTGGTGATTCTCCCTGTTCCAGATTTATAGCCGGAAATGCCCCCTTGAATGTTACAGGTATTAAAAGCCAGGCCAAAAAAGAGCAGCCAAGTGCCAACAAAGAATCTACAAATGACATGTGGTTTAGGCCAATAATGAGGCAGCTTAATATATCTCCCTTTTTTTTTATTAGTATGTTATTGTTGTTATTATTATGGCAATCATCAAATAAAAAAAGGGAGAACTGTGCAGCAGGGTGATGGTGAATCATAAACAGAGGGAAGTGATCACGTCAGCAGCTGCATCATGATTCTGTTTGTTACGTCTTTCTACCAGTTTGATCAGTTCTAGCATGCTTTAAAAAAAAAACCCATAATCCACAGGCATGCAGAAGGATCAGCTCGCTAATGGCATCTTACCCTCATCCCCTCAAATCGGGACAACGCTCTTAAAGGCCTCAAGGCTCTGAGTGTCCTAAGGGATTTAATGGCACCTAGTTCCGAGTAGCCCAGGGCATTAGCTATAAGGCTGACTAAAGAGACCTACACAGAAAACAGGAAAAGAAAGGAAAAAGAAAAAAGAAAAAAGAAGAGGTTCCAGACTGTTAGCATAAATCCCCTAGCACTGGCAGTATATTCATCCCCCAAATTGGACTGCAGGCCCGAGCCTCCCCCATTTACAGTGACACCGAAGAAGGCAATGGCCATCAGCTGCCTACAGCACTTCACTGAAAGGACCTGGAAGGAAATAATGCAGTTGAGAGAGGCATAAATATAAAACAAAAGGGGAAAAATAAGTGAGAGAGAGAGAAAGAGAGGCACAGACACACACAGACGGAAACAGGGTCTGTTGGAGATTAGGAGCCCAAACGGATGACAAGAACCTTACCCTCGCCCTCTTAACAGTCTGCAGGATCCCAGCAGCTCCCATTAAATTAAGCCAGACAAATTTTTAAAGGACCTATGAAAAAGAATACAGATAAATACACACACTGCACAAACCTCCTTAATTCTCTCATTTTGAGTGGGGATGGAGAAGTGGGGATGACCCACCGACACCGCATCACAAAATTAAGAGAAAAACAAATATCTAGCTTTCCGTGTTTCTCCTCTGAAACAGCAGTTTCTCTCTTAAGAGTTTGCAACATTTGTGTCAGAGCGAAGCCTTTCTGAAGGTTTCATATCAGCTTTCTGTTTCTTGGTGTGGGGAATAGGTAGCATGAAATAGCTATTGCAAGCCAAAGAATCTGAAGGCCATCTAGTGGAGAAGGCTATTGTTTTCTCTTATTCTAAATTATAATAGGACTGTATTGTACTACTGGTGAGGACTAAGATCCTTTCCTCACATTAGGAGTTTAATAAGATACAGTGAATTCTTTATCTTAGGCTTCCAAATTCTGGTACCATCTACATGTGCCCAGCTACCAGCCTATTACCCCTGGCCAGAATAATAGGTAGCTGGGCCCAGGTGGGGATGCTGTACTCTTTATTGCTTTTTCAATAGGCAACTGGAGTGTTTTTCAAAAAGCAATGGGACTTGGAAAAAACCGCACGTTTGAGATGACTACAATCTGCATGACTGAGAATCTCTACAGATATTATTTATTGCAAAGTGTGCATCATGTTGGAATGCAGTGTTTATACATGATAGGACTGATGAGAATTGGGGTTCTACAACATTTGAAATTGGAGTTCAGCATAAGATGCCAGTTCCTGTTCTGAGAATGCATTCTGGGAGCCAGTTCACAAATTACCATTTGCAGTATGGCTGTTGCTTTCAGGATTGGCTCCCATTTTGCTTTGGAAGCTCTGGAATAAATACAAATAATATGACCAGGCTCAACATATGTCTGATTCTGATTATAGGCTATATATTCTATCTACTGACCTGCACTGGAGCCACAGAATTTACAGGTCCATAACATTCAATGTAGAGCCATTTAACCTACAGTGGATTTGGGAAAACAATAAAAATAACATTTGCCTATCCAAAGTCCTTGGGGGAGACTCAGTTTGTGGATCAAAATGCCAGATCCAATCTAAACACTTTGCTGGCTGCAACCAACTATAATAATAATGTGGTGTCCTGCATAGCACTTAAGCTTTTACAGTAACATAAAGAGGAAGTGTGGATAAACTAGGACTCTTTCTCTCTCTTTGTCTCTGTCTCTCATTCTCTCTTTTGATACATACGGTATTATGGGATGTACTGCACATATGTACATATGAGGGTACACAGAAATTTCAGTACTGTACTACCTTTAAGAGAAATATTTTCACTTATATCTCCCTAAAACATCTTGTCTATTTTGAAACTTAACCTTCCATAAGTAAGGCATGCTTTATTGGAGACTGTTTTAAAAATATTAATTTTAGTTAACGTTTTATGTTAATTAAATGGAATACAGTAGTACTGCCTGGAATGCTCCAAAGGAGAGGACAATACTTTTAAGCAACTGCCAAAGAGCTAAAGTTAAGGACACTGTTTTTTCAGGGCTGACAACCAGATTGGAAAATAATACGCTGAAGCTTTGAAAGTATAATAATATATATTTGATCTGGCTGGGAGAAGCAACTGATTATCTCAAACGTGCTCTTCAAAAGGCAACTGGATTTTCTTGGTTGGTCAACAAAGAAAGTCCAGGTGCCTTTTGAAAAGCCTTTGGGACAGTCATGACCTGGATGATCGAGAATCTCCATAGACAACTGATTGTCTCCCATTTTGGGGAGATCTGCTCCAGAGAGAGTTTGTCCATTGTAGGGTTGGCTTCCACAAGGTGTGTTTGGCCTCAGTCTTGGTCCCCTTCCAGAAGCATTTCCATTCCAGAGTGCATTTGGGGACTGACACCAAATATTCTTCAAAGTTTAGGTTTGTCTGTTTTGACCTCTGGTTTTATGTTACAATGTTTTCAATGTTATTGCTATTTTCTTTTATTCTGTGAGCTCCAGAGAATCTGTGTAGGATAGTGTCAGGACATAAATGTGAAAAAAATAAACAATTATAAGGTAGTCAGATCGTTTCACTGTTGTTCACCCTAATCTTGTCCAAGTGGATTTCCAATTGCAGTGTCCAACATGAAGCCATTTTTAAATAAGCAAATCTCTTAACACAACTATTTTGTCAGCATTTCCACTGCATGTTTTCAAAATGCCAATGTTTCCTGGGCCCAATATGTTATCTATTCTGTATTGGTTAAGGAAATGATAGATGGACTCTGTAAGTTGGTCAAGGAACACTAGAATACCTGAACTAAATGGAGGGTGGGTAAAGAAATTTTGAGAACCTAATAACTGAAAAGTGGAAATAAGTCAATAAATAAAAAATAGGTAAACTGGTAAAGACATTAGTTTACAATAAATGAAACCAGAAATGTATTTGAAAATGTATCAGTGTTGGGATAAAAACTATAAAATATCTAATTTTAAAAAAGTAATTCTATTTTTAAAATGTCAGACAATTCACAATTGTACTTCAACAATATTTTGCCCATCCATGCAAAAGCACTGAAAGATAAAATATCTTAATAGACAATTGTAACTATGGAAAAGATTCCTTTAATATGATATAATTACCCCCAAAATAAGAGCCAGTGAACTCAATGCAACTTATTTCTAAGTAGACATGAATATGATTGTATTTTAAATTTCATTGATTTCAGTGAAAGAATAATAGATGTGCCTAATCACTTCCACTGGAATATGTCAGATGGAACAGACTTCAGACTTTGAAAACTGGTCTTTTAGCCAATCATGCATGAATGCTAGGGGTTTGGAGCAGAACTGCTCTCTTAAGCAAAGAGAAATTAATGGAAAAAATGTTATTCTTCTATAGGGTCCTATAAAGGAGAATGTTTCCCGACTCAGCAATTATAGGTCTCAGGAGGAAGAAACTTTTCCTATTTCTTGAAGGAGGCTAACTGGGCATTGCTGTTTTAGAAGCTCTTTCAGTCTCAGTTGCTCTCTGAAATTCATTAAAGTGACTGGACTTTTTTCACACATCTCCAACACACTGAAATAAAATGATGTGGATGTCTTATGAGTTGCAGGAACTTGAATAAGTGAAGTAATGGCATTTTTTTCAGGGTGATGGCCATGATTACATGATCAAAGCCCCAGTGCTTTGTTTGCGTGTGAAAGACATTGACACATGTGCAAAAGGGTGAGCTTTCAATCATGTAGTCATGACCATATCTTGACTTTTTTGCCTCCTCTCTAGATGATTATGAAGGTATATAGAAATCCCTCTGAATATTAGCAGTTATGGGTAAATAACTGTTAATAAAGAATAGGTATTGTTGAGGTGAATGTAGTTAGATCACACTTTGAAAATACTATTCACTCAAAATTAGGGGTAAACATAATATCAACATCTTGTCCAAAAGAACAAATCCATGTATGGTTTACTCAACAGTAAGTCCCACTGTGTTCAATGAGGCTTACTCTCTAGCAAGAGTGCTGAGGATCCAATTTTAGAACAATACTGATGGATAGGAATTAGCATGGTCTTGCATTGCATTTATGGTTTGCATTTGTAGATAACCAATATAAGAAAGAAAAGGATAATTTTATAAAAATCTAAATTTTGGAACTTAAAGACCCCGTTGGAGAAAAAAAAATACACTAAGGTAATGACAGTTATGTTAAGGAGATGATTTTTTCCTAACACAAACAGACATTGAACATTAATTTTTTTAAAAAAAAGATCTAGGATGTATTTCTCTGAACCTTGAAATTTAACTCTAGACTAATTAGAAACACATTGATTATTTACACAGGATAATATGTTAGTTTTCAAATGATAAATTCATATATAGATTTGATATTTTGATATTGGACTAACAGTAATCACATTTTCCCCCCTAAAGAATGAAACAAAAAATAGAAAAGTACAGGGCAGCACAGTAGCAACGAACTATACTGAAGATGTATGTGGGGAAACAAACGCACAAAGATACTCAATGTCTGTGGAAATCTGAAGAGTACAAGAAAAGAAAATTGTCCCCAAATGTCAAAAATATTAGTGATCACAGTATTTCCCATTAATAATGCAACATCAATGCCTTTTTAGCGAAGAGTAGGATGGAGTTTTGTTTTAAAAGATCAAGGTCAACTTCATTTTGCTTCTGCTCACAATTTTAAAACATTTAATGCATTCTTTTGTAAATTTCATTTAAACAGCAACAATAACAATAACACTATATACAAGTAAGGCCCAGAAAATAAGGGCACTATCAAAAATATTACATCACTTTCAGGTCTTCTATTCCACAAAAATAGCATGTTAATAAATAATACAGACTGTCAATGGAAATTCCCATTGCTTCAAGAAAGAGAGTATTTTGAGACCCAAAGTATATTAAATTAGAATGTAAAAATTAGGTATATAAATGTAAGATACATGCATGAGGGCAAGTAGTATGTGTTCAGTTTGCCTTTTGGATCTCAATCTTTTGAAGGGTAAATTGTGAAAAAAAAATAGTTCTGTAAAGTGGCTATCTAATATTTGTAACTATTCATAATTTGTCCTCTCCATATCTTGTGCCTAAGACTGGTGAATATTTTGAAGGAAAGGCCACATTGTTCAAGAGATGCTAAAAGAAGCATGGGGGGCGGGGGGGGGGGAGAGAACTGAACAGGCAATCACTTAAACCTTCTCTAGTGGAATTGAAAGAGACTGCATTTTTCACCAAAGATTTTATCTCTTAAGGAGAAGCAAACATTATATTCTTGCAGTGGTGCAAACTTGTCTTTCACTCTTGACCAAGATAGATCAAGATTAATTTTGAATGTGAGCCTTTCAATTTTCCCAATTCTTTTTTTTTTTTGTATTTTATTTTACGGGTAAGATGGCTCTAGTTCTCACTATTTCAGCCCATTGTACAACTCACTGATTCATTTGAGATTTTTGATGGTAGGAGAATTCATGCATCTTAATAGAGCAATAGAAGTTAAGTTTGCTTTGCACTTCTGTTTGTTTCTATGTGACTTTACTATTTCTGTGGCATTTTCTCAAGTTCAATCCCCATTCGAATCTCAGTGAAAAAGTGGACCTGAAAGTGAAATGTTGAAAACCTTCTCAACAACTAACATTTTGGGTTGTGTCGAGTAAGAATGGAAACAACAGAATGTTTTGCCTTAGGAAAGATTTAGAAAGGAACAAGGGTAACAATGCCAGATCTTATTTATTTAGATAGAGATACAATCTCAGATCTTCAGGAAAACAGCAAAAAGGAAAAAAAAGATACCTACTGCTACAATGAGGAAATCTAACCAACACCAGGCATTCGTGAAGAATTTCACAAATCCATAGGCACACCACTTCAACAACATTTCAAGGATAAAGATGTAGGTGAAGACTTTGTCAGCATATTCCAGGACGGTGCGTATTGTTTTTCTCTGTTCTATATAAATATCCTCAAAGGCCTAAGGAACAAAAGAAGAGTAATTGTTATTATATCTTAGTCTTGGCATTAGAGAGCTACAAAGGTATTTTGTTTTGATCTAGGTTCTTCTGGAGAATGCTGTTGCAGATGAATTCAGTTTACACATATATATTTATCTGTGATCTCTCAGCATTTAACTACAGGTTGCCTTGACTTACAAGCTTGACTTGTCCGAGTGGAGGGCTGGTGCGCATGTACATGCACACACTGCAAGTCGAGATGTACATGTGTGCAGGCCTGCTCCTCGTGTAAGTCAAGCTGCATCTGCATGTGTGCGTGTGGGCCAGCCTGCAGCTTAGTTGCAAATAGGCCACAGCCTGGTAGTGGGCCATGGCCCAGGAGTTGGGGACCCCACCTTATGTGGTTGCCTTGACTTATGGCCATAAAGGCTTATGACCAGAAATCTGGTCATATGCCAAGGACCACCTGTATTAACTCAAAGCCTGCCTAAAGAGGCAAAGGAGCTAAGTTCACATCTTTAGAGCCCAATTACTGAGCCTTGCTGGCGCAGCGGGCTAATCTGCTGTTAAAGTAGCACTTAGGTGCCAGCTGCCAGCTGCCAGCAATTACTGCGAGTTCAATTCTCACCAGGCTCAAGGTTGACTCAGCCTTCCATCCTTTCGAGGTAGGTAAAATGAG
>JANHZT010001321.1:37105-54158 GCA_032468215.1 Stegonotus admiraltiensis
AAGTATGAAGGCTATTGCTTAATGCATTGTAAGCCGCCCTGAGTCTCCGGAGAAGGGTGGCATATAAATCGAACTAACTAACAAACAAACAAACAAACAAACAAACAAACAATAAATTACTACCCTTTTTTTCTTTCTAAAATCAAAGATTATCATATTGGACCGATTTGACCTGTCTGAGATCTTCTCTTTGTTTCCATACTGCCCAGTCTTAAGGAGTGACCAATACTAGCAGAGGAAAGAACACAGTATTCTTTTCAGATAGGGATTTAGAATGTGTAATTCTCATGCTTCTCTGGCTAAGCACAAATGGCCATTTAGTATTTATTACAAAATGCGCCTGAGACAAAATTAAGCACCTCAAGCCTTGTCATGAACATGAAATACTGTTGCAAGGGGAGAACAGGTCAATCCTTCCCTAAAGGACCACTCAACCTCAGTGTAAAGTCCTGCAGGAATATCTGGAATATCCTAAAAAACAGTCAAATATATTAGTACAAAATCCTTCTGCAGTAATTTTAGTAAGAGATGATTTTCACTGTGAATGTGCCAGGGAGGAATAATTTCCTATCATGCAACTAGGACACCTTTGGTTGCTGCTACCTAACATTTTTTTTTCCAAAAAAGGGAAGGCATTTGCAGCTGATTTATGAATTTCACATACTGTTCAGTTTCACTTGCAAATTACAATGTTGCTCACCAAAGCTCCACTGCTGAGCAAGATCATGAAGATAATGAAGGTTTCAAACCAGTTATGTTCCACAATGAGAAAACATGTCTTTCTTAAGTTCCACCATGACTTTCCCAGTCCTTCTTCTATACTGACTTGGCAGCACTTGAACCGTTGCACACAGCCTGCAAAGGTAAAATTAATTTTCTTACTAATTTTGTTACAGATAACAATCCCAAGAGTCAGACATTTTCCAGCTGTAAGGTATTTTCCCATTATTCATTCATTCATTCCAAAATGCTGTCAATTAAAATTAACACTCAGTTACAAAAGATTTTACAGATGTACAAATCTCTAGAGTTATAAAGTCTTATAGTTAAATCTCAAACCTCTAATAACATGCCATCAAAAGGAAACAAGTTAGTTATTCAATAAAATAAAATAGTAAAATATTGCTATAAATGTAAGAGGCATAATGAGTTTCAATACGTGGTTAAATAGCATATTTGCACCTTCTTCATAATGACATTTTAGAGATAGGTGAAAATTTGTAATATTAGTATAATTTCAGATTCCATTCGATTTATTACATAAGTCTCCAATCTAAGGCCCACGGGTCACATATGGCCCTGGACAGCTAGCAATGTGGCCTCACAAGATTGTAAGCTTTTAACATTATTATGTGATTTTATATTATAAAAGTATATATTTTATATGCGGCCCAAGAAAATTCATCTTCACTCAATGTGGCCCAGGCAAACATAAGGGTTGGATTTATTACATTCACTCTTCCCTCCAAATGGGATTAATCAGGCCATTGAACAACTGAAGGTAGAAGGAATACCTAACCAAATTGAAAGGCTAAGAACAGAAATATAAACTTGATTCTTTGTTCTCTGTGGTCTCTGTGCATCACCCATATGAGTGATACATCTATGCAAAAACCCTTGTCCTGTTAATTTAGAGCTGAAGCAGATTGTGAGAAACACATTGCCATATGTGCATGATCTTTATTCCAGAAGGACTCACAGCTCAGTCATTTTGTGTAGTTCCTCTGCTCCACTATTACCACTAACTCCAATGTTTGTGGTTCTCTAAGCATGCTATATGGCCCTAGCCTTCCACCTTTGCTCACCACAATTGTCATGATACAATATTCAGTCTTGAACAAATAAATATTTCAGTCATGCATTTTGGGAAGCCATTCTTCATCAAGTCTATCATAGAGGGTGTGTACCTGCCCATTATCATGTGATAAACTTGCCACTTAGCCCTATCTTCAACATATAGGGGCCATAGTGAAGAAAAAGTTCCTTGCCCGTAAGTATTATCCTTTGAACAGTTTTTTGTATATTTCCACAGACTAACCACCTTCACTTTTTAAGTTGTTTGTTTTGATAAGTTTGTCTTGAAATTCCTATTGTTACAAGAAAATTAGAGCAGGAACTGCACCCAAGAACACATGAAGAAGAGAGTTGTTGTATGAGCTGCCATGTAAATGTCCACCAAAGCCCCCACATTGTATTATGATATTATGTCATGGACTTTGCAGCAAATGAAAAATGATGAATTCTTCCCATTGTCCTGAGGATTTTTACATATACCCCATATTTAGTATCACCTTCAGTGAAGCATGCATCAGGATCCAAGTACTCTTCTGGTGCTTCCACAGGTACCTCTTCTGCCTCTGGCTTTATATCTATGGTGCTCCCCTCTGATGAGCTTGTATCATCCAGCTTCTGGAATAAAAATGATAGCAAGAACACCAGGTAAGATTCTTCATAGAAACAAAATAAGAATATTCTGGGGACTCAAAATAAAATCTTAAAAGAAGAGACTGAAGGAACAAGAATGATTAGCCTTGAGAAAATTGAGAGGAAGAGCCGAGATAGGAATGGTAAAATAAGCCCTAGGTCAACTTGTATTAGACAAATTAATAAAACAGACTTTCATTTTTCTGAAGCAGTGTGCCACTCAGTATTAACAGTATTATGTTTCCTTGTCTTACTTCCTCAAAACACCTGGTTTTCAGATTGAGGAAATTGATTCTGTCGTGAACAGCATAGCCAGGAAAAGATGCAAATAGGAATTTAATTATCTACCAGCTTCTGCATTTCCCAAATGTATCTTTGATTTGCTCCAGCTGGTCTTTCCTTTAATTCCTACGAGTGACATATTAATACTGTAGAAAACATTTCATTATTTTAAGATGCATTTTTCCAAATATGGCTAACAACACCAAATTTATGGGCATCTGCTGATTGCAAGGCTCTATGCTATAGCCATCAACCCCCATTATGCATCACAACAACCTAGCACTCCGATCAAAACATTAATCCACTTCATTGTGAAGCTTTGTTCTCTAGCCACAAGTCCTCATTTGTCACCCCTGGAATACAAATGGCTACCCCAGATGATGGCATGACAACATGGTTTGAGTGAGCATTGGGTCATACCTCTTTGCTGCCATCAGGGTCAGTGTCACTGCTGAAATCTTCTGTGTTGAGGTTCTCAAAGTCAGACTCACCCACAGCAATGGGAACACGGACAGTGAGGTGAGGGTTGTTGATGAATGACATGTGGTCTTCATCAATGATGTACTTCTCTACACTGCTGCCAATGCCACTGGTGGTGCCATTCCCATTCTTCTGATAATCAATCTCCCGATTGATATCTGCTCCTGTGTGGTTAGCAATGCAGTTCATCTTCTTGTCATACAGCTCATCCAGTGGCTTAACTTCATCTGCCTCCCTCTGCTTGAAGTGCGTCTGCACAAATTCGTGCACTTTAATCTTTGTCCAAGCAATGCCCTTCTTGATCCGGATGACAGAGATCTGCAAGTTGTTCATCTCACCATCATCATCACTGGCTGCAAGGTTGTCTGCACTAAAAGAGCTCAGCAACAAGGCCAAGAACAGATTCAGCACCTGAATGAGCAGAAAAGGCAGATCAGGGCAATGCTTCTTAACGAGCTCTCTTTGGACAATTGCTGCATTTGTCCCACAAAAACACTGTTTTCACCTGGCAGTAGAAGGAAAAGTGAGACAGCTTTGCTGGGAACCAAATTGCCAGTAGGCCCCTCCAATAATAGCAGTAAAACAACAATAATTATCTGATAACTGCTAAGTAAGAATGAATTTGCTGATTGATTCTTTTCTCCCTTTTTCATGTTGTAATTCTGTGCCACACATATATATGGTATGTGTGTGTCCATGCATATGTGTGTGTGTGTGTACATAAACACTCCTATAATACAATAAATGTTTAAGTACGTATTCTTACACACACATTATATACATAGTGTGTCTCTCTGTGTGTATTTCATTCATTCAATCGTTCAATTATGCATTCATTCATTCTTATTAAAAACAGTAGTAAAAAAAACCCTGTGAAATTAATAGAAACTGTCTGGGTGCAGCATGAAATCTTATTGATTAGAGACAGCAACTGCATCATAAACCCCAACATTTGGAACTATATATTTTTGTTGTTGTTGTTGTTTTCTGCCACCCTTGAAAGACTTCAGTTTTGGTTACAGGTTGAACGTGACCAAATTTTTAATTAATTTGTTCTCTCCACCACCACACTTTTGCACACACATATAGTAGGTTGTGAAACATTTTGAATTCAAGGGCAAAAAGATGCTTCTTATTGTGCAGGGTACAAACATGGCCTCTATCTGCAACTCCTTGAAACAACTGACTCTTTTCCTAGAATAGTAAAATCTTTCCTTGGAATCTGAAGCACGGCACAGCTGTAATTCATACATATTCCTTCTTTCTATTTTCAACTCATTCAAGATAATGATGCTAGTAAAAGCATCTCAAGAAGCAATGCAGAAAAAAAGCAAATTTTGGAATCATGATTGAAGAGAGGGTGATTATATAGATATTCAATGCAATTTGCAGAAGGATCCCCAAATGTATTCTATTCAGCATATGAACAGTTGGGCAATCCACCTTGTTTCTCCTAATAACACTGGAAAATTAGCATTGGAATAATTCTTAAATCTAACATATTTAATAGGGAATTAAGCATGTTATTTGATTTCCCATTTTAAAACACAGTACATAATTGTATCTCCTCAAGTGGACAGACCTGCCTCATCACAGGGGTGTGGTGGGGTTGGGGGCTGTCCCTAGGAAGGTTGAGTAAGAAACATTGGGTGTGTATTCCAAAAGTATATAATCCCAGAAGGGTAACCTATGGCTGAATATCATCGAAGCTGCCAGCTAAAGCAAACAGAACTCTTTATTGTATAGCAGTGATGTGAGGCAGATGATCAGTTTTGTGAGAATAGCAAAGACATAAATTCATACTGCATGAAAGAAGGCAATGGTAAACCACTCTTCTATTTTTTACCAAGAAAACATATGGATAGTCAATATACAATTATTGACAATATAATGCTGTGGCATGGGCCCTTCAGTTCAGATGGCACTCAAAATGCTACTGAGGAAAAAGTTGAGGATCTTTCAGAGACTAATTACATTTATAATGGGACCCTGGAATGTAAGCTTGAACGTGGTAAAGCTCAATACAATGAACAATAAAATCAATAGACTACACATTGAAATGTGGCATCAGTAAATTGAAGTGGACTAGAATTGGACCCTTTCAGTCAGAAAATAATATAGTTTATTGTTCAGTACACAAAAAACTTAAAAGGAACAGCATTGCTTTCATACTCAGAAAGGGTATGCACTTGGCTACAATGCAATAATATCATTTAGACTTCGTAGACAACCCATTAATATGATGATTATCCAAGCTGATGCTCCAAACACTGATGCATAAGATGTTTAATGTGTTTTATGATCAAATTCAATCTGAAATCAACAGATCTGGCAAACAAGAGACTGAAGTACCAAAGTTGGAAATCTTAAGAAAGAAATGTAATTGGATTATAAGACTTAGGAAACAGAAATGAAGCAGGAGAATGACATCATGCAAACAACCAAAATAATGCTTATAAGCATGGTCATCACCAGATATCAGATGCGAATTTATATTGGTGCAAGGAGGTTGAAAAGCTCAGTTGTAATAGCAAAAACATGGCCAGGATCTGATTGTGGAACAAGTTATCATGTGTAAGTTCTAAGTCAAGCTGAAGTGGGAGAAGAAAATCAACCAGTATCCACAAAATAGTCTTGAACATCTATTCACAATTCTCAAGGAGAATATCAGCAATCAAATCAGAATCTTGAACCTCATTGATACAGAATAAGGAGGACTGTGGAATGAAGTCCAACAGGCTGTTAAGGATGACTGTGAACACAGGTTGCCAAAGATGAAGAAACAGAAGAAAGGAAACCGGGTGTCAGAACAAACAGTGGAGATTGATAAGAAGAGAAGCCAAACTTAAAAAAATACAAGATCTCAAAGGAAGGATTTAACAGACATAGAAAATTAAGGAAAAATGTATAAATAAAAATTAAATTAAAAAAAAGAAAAATAAGGAAAGTCTTCCAAATAATATCCAAATTTGGAAGGAGGTCCCAACGTTGTGGTAGTACATAACAGGATGCTATGGACAAATATTCAACTTCCAAGAAATCTTACAAAATATTCCCTACTTACAAAAACCTCTAACAGCAGATAAAGTTAGACGAGTACTTCAATCATACTGGGTCATAAGGCTGCAGAAATTGATATTGTATCCACAAAAATAAGGCAAGCAACAGATGAACAATCAATAGAGATTTTAACCACACTATACCAGCAAATCTGGAGAATGATATATTGGCCAACAAATTGGGTCAGTTTAGATACCCTATACCCAAGAAAGGAGTCTTAATAGAGTGTGCAAAAATAGGATTAAGACTAAATATAAAGAAGAAAAGAATGTCAAAAGGTACAGCAACCAGCCTTATATCTGATAGTGAAGACACTAAGATGGCAAATAGCTTCTGCTGTTTAAGTTCATTTACCTACAGTAAAGGAATCATTAGTCAAGAAGTATGCCACATGAGCAGAATAGCAGTGAAGGCTTTGCAAAAAGATACTTAGGTGCTCTGATGTGTCTTTAGCCACAAAAATCAGAATTGCACAGACAATATCTTTTACTGTAACATCTTATAGAAATTTGAAATTAGAAGCAGTGTAGAAATAATTTTAACTTTATGGAACTTCACTGTTGGAAAAGACTCCTGATAACAGCATGGATAGCCAATAAAATAAACAAATGAATCATAGAACAAATAAATCCAGAATTCCCCCTGAGGTAAAAATGACCAAACTCGAATTACATTTTTTGATATATTATAAAAAGACTTAGCTGTCTTGTGAAATCTAAAATTCTGAGAAAGATGGAAGGGAAAAGAAAAAGAGAACAACCAACAGCAAGATAAATGGACTTGATTATAGTGGCACCATAAGAAGATCTGAAGAACCAGATTGGGGACAGATTGTCCTGGAGAAAATCTATTTATGTGGTTGCTAAGAATCAACACCTACTTGATAGAACATAATCAGTTAGTCAGTCAGTCAATCTAAACTTATTAGTTTATTCTCGATAGCATCCATTTCTGTCATTTTAGATATTGCTCTTCTTAAAGAAGCTTTTGTAAAAAAATAAAAAAGGCAAACACGAATTCAAGAGAAAAGATAAAACAAGTAACGGAAAATTAGCCAGATAAAATGAGTTTTTATGTGAAAAAGAGATCTCAAGCCCCCAATACTTTTTGTCATCTTTCCTGAAAAATAACTCTGGAGAATGTGAATGCTTTCACATTGTTTGTGAATGAGCTGTCTTAATTAAAACATTTAATACAGGAATAAATTTGTACAGCTTGGAGGGGAAGAATAAAACATGTAGACTAGTAAAGTGTTCATTTGCTAAAAAGACATGAACATTAAAAAAGTTGTATGCAGTTTGAAAAGATGGAACGCTTTCCAACATTCATATTTTAAAAATATGAAACATACTATGGGACCAGCATTCTGTTTGACATAAAAAATACAAGAGGTTTTTTTTGCTCTAATGTCCTGAAATTCCATACCATTTTATTAATTAATAACACACACACACACACACACACACGCACGCACGCACACAACATTGCTAAGTCCATTATTACCCAAAACCTCTTGCTAGTTCAGATTCAACATTGGATTTAGCATTCATGGGCAGTAAGGACTCAAGTATCATGATAGGTCTTCTCTTTGGAAGCCTTCTTTAGAAGCTTTTTTTGGGTGGGGGGGCAGTTAATATGGGAGCTGTAATTTAAATTTCTCACAATATCCCAGAATGATGCTACTTGTGAGAAACAAATACCTACATGAGTAGCTCAGTCCCATTACAGAGAACCCCTAGTCTTCTATCTGAACGACAGATTGGATTATTACAAGATAGCCATTCACTTCCCACTTAAAAAAAACCATAGATATTTACTGACCACCAGATTTCCAATGACCATCACCATCATGAAGACAATAAGGCACATTGCCTGTCCTGCCACTTCCATACAGTCCCACATAGTTTCAATCCATTCTCCACATAGTACACGGAAGACGATAAGGAAAGAGTGGAAGAAGTCATGCATATGCCATCGTGGAAGATCACAGTCAGGGCTGATTTTGCAGACACATTCCTTGTAGTTCTTGCCAAAAAGCTGCATTCCCACTACAGCAAATATGAAAACAATGATGGCCAGCACCAAGGTCAGGTTCCCCAAGGCACCCACTGAATTACCAATGATTTTTATCAGCATGTTCAGAGTTGGCCAGGATTTTGCCAGTTTGAAGACTCTCAGCTGCAAGATGAAGGAGAAAACATACATACTTAATTAAAGTGGGGGAGTGGGTGGGGAGGGACACACATGGAGAAACCAATAAAACAATACTTATAGAAACACAGGAATCAGTTTCAAGAGAGGTCAACTGACTGTCATTAATTAAACACGGGACAGGACACCCCTAGAGATAAAGAATTATAACTATGAATTTTCAGCTGGAAAGGCTTATCACTAAGCCTTTCAGTCAATCATCATTGTACATCGTACCAAACGTGAAAATATAATTGCAATTTGAGCATATTCTTTAATCCAGTCTTGAGATCCATTTGGCCTTAAGGAGTGGGAATATTTTTACTCTTCCAGGAATATGCTTCTATATATCAGCTATTACCATATAACACTATAAAATAAATTTTAACAGGCTGTAAAAATATTTTTTCTGTCAATTAATTCAGTTCACTGTGATTCTTTTTAACTACCAGTATCCTTCTGAAATGTACATAATGCTAATAATTACAACAACAACACTCAAGAGACAATCTGGTTTTTCACCACATTGTTTCTATCCACGCTTAACTACTCTGCTCCTATTCTCTGCATAATAGATAGAATTTTCTCCGATGGACACTCCTTTTCTATTCGTTTCAATTGCATGAATATTTATAGTGGCCCTCAGATCATTCCCAAAGGCGCTACATGAGAAAGATCAGATACACTTGCTATAAAAGATGGAGACACATAGTTTGGGGAATCTTCAGTATTGTTGCTGTACTACCTAAAGACCTGCACTGTTTAGGGAGAATCATAATAATTATGTATTTCTCCATTATTCCACTGGATGAAAAAGAACATCAGTTGGAAAGAGGGCACCATTAAAAGCAACCATGTTTATTTCATTCATCTATGGAAGATTTGAAATGGAGCAATATAATTACAGAAACCATAGACATAAATCACAGAGACACTCCCCCTCAAGGAACTTTTTTTGGTTGTGAATTAAAACAGTTTAACAAATTTCAATTTCTCAAGCATCATTAGCACGTAGTAATTTGTTTGCATGGAACCTAGCAGCAGTTTCTTATGTTTGTATCCAGATAAACATACATTGCAGCCAATGTTCAATGTGTAAAATAAATAAGGAATACCAATCGGAAAGATCGCAGCACAGAAAGCCCCTCCACATCTGCGAGCATCAATTCTAGTAAACTGAGTGAGACAATAAATCCATCAAAAATGTTCCACCCTTCTTGAAAATAGTAGTAGGGATCCATTGCTATCAGCTTCAGGAACATTTCAGCTGTAAAAATTCCAGTAAAAACCTGAAAAGAAAGAGTACATTTAAACCGAATTAAAGTAGGTTTGTCAACTTTCAAGGGAAGAAAAAAAAAATCCCTAGCTGCAGTTTGATAACAAGACAATTATTTTTTCTAGAATTTTAATGCTTGTTTCACCGCAAGAAATGTAGAGGAAATCTATCAATAATTCTCCCGGGAGCCAACTTGAGGTTTTAGTCTTCCAAAGAAATCCCATTGTGGGATGAAGAAGAGAAGCACAGTGGATATTCGATCACCTCTCAACAGTAAAATGAAATAATGAAATAAAAGTAAAATAAATAGCAATACTGGGGACATTGGTTTTTTTTAAAAAACCATGCAGGGTTATTCCAGAAGCGGGATGAACCCTCTTCACCAAAAAGCTGTAAATGATTTTGCTATAAATGTGCTGTCCTTCTTAATTGCAAAAGAAACTGGAAGAAATCCTGTGGTCATCTCATATATTAAAAAATGAAATAAGTACAATCCTGGCCTTTCTCTCTCTGATTTGATGAGTATTTAAAAATCGCACAATGATCTCATTTAAAACTGTGATGGTCCCAAAATAGCCCTGTGGGCAATAGTATGAAATGAGTTTTGTGGAACCACACATACCTTAATTTTCTGAATTTGCCTAACAAAATATAGCTTTCTAATCTGATGAAGAGGTTGTGAATAATTCAATCACGCTTCTACAATTACAAAATAGTAATCAGGTATCCTGGATTTGTGGTGGTGGTGGTTGAAGGTGTTGGCCTAGAAATCGAATACAGTTCATCTGTCTGGAACCTGCACTGCATATCGGACATAAATACAATTGAGAGAGTCCAGAGATATTTTACGAGAAGAGTCCTCCATTCCTCTACCCACAATAAAACACCTTATGCCACCAGACTTCAAATTTTGGGCTTAGACAACTTAGAACTACGCTGACTTGGGTCTGACCTAAGTGTAGTACATAAAATTATCTGCCACTATGTCCTACCTGTGAATGACTACTTCAGCTTCAACCACAACAATACACGAGCACACAATGGATACAAACTCAAGGTAAACCGCTCCAAACTCGATTGCAGAAAATATGTCTGCAATAAGAGAGTGGTCAATGCCTGGAATGCACTACCTGACTCTGTGGTTACTTCCCCAAACCCCTAAAACTTTAACCTTAAACTGTCTACTGTTGACATCACCCCATTCCTAAGAGGTTTGTAAGGGGCGTGCATAAGTGCACCAGTGTGCCTCCTGTCTCTGTCCTAATATTCCTTTTATTCTTACTCTTTTCATGTATTCAAATTATGTTTATACTTTTACCTGTTATATATGCTTGACCAACCAACCAACCAACCAACCAACCAGAAGACCGAGTCCCATTTTAGCCATGAAAGCCAGACTGGGCCAGTTAATCTCTCTCAGTCCAACCCACTTCACATGGCTGTTATTGTGGGGAAAATAGGGGTAGGAAGGAGTATTAGTATCTTTGCCACCTTGAATTACTTATAAAGTAAGAAAAGTAATAAAATCTAATAAATAAATACTGTTCTTAATCATTCCACCTGCCACTGGGAAACTTTAAGCACAAAAACTGCTTACCAGATTTCCTACAGCCAAGACATGCTCAAATGTTGGGGTCATGGGATGATGTTCCATTGCCATGAAAAGAGTATTTAGAACAATACAGATAGTAATGGCTAAATCCACAAAAGGATCCATGACAATCAGGTTGACAATCTCTTTTAACTTCACCCAGTGTGGGTGGCACTCCCAAATGAGGAAGGTGTTAGCAAATTTGTACCAGCAAGGGGGACATTTTCTTTGGGATTCTTCCAGTTCTATATCATAACAACAAAATGAGAACCAAGTTAACATTAATGAACACATAGTTTATTCAAAAATTCAAACTATTCAAAGAAACTTAATGGCAGAACTGACTCATTCTTGATTTGCTGGCTCTGCTACCCCTAATTCAGATTTATAGATTTATTCTTTTTGGATATTAAAAAAAATCAAAATATGTATAACAATGAGCATGTTAAAAATGGGGCACAAAATATATATGCCCAATAAATAAGCCGCCCTGAGTCTCCGGAGAAGGGCAGCATATAAATAAAATGAAAAAAAAAAATCTATCAAAGAATGCATATCAATTGAGACTTGGATGTCGGTTGAACTTTGTAACTTCATAAGTCCTGCATACTTTTAATGTTCTTGTATTTATCATGATGTTTTGCTCTGGTTGATTAAGTAACAGAAAAGGGAATAATCTTTAGAAATATAGTGACCTTATGAACTTGTTGAAATGGATACCTTCCTATTACACATACCTTCTACAAGGGTATTTGTTATGACTGTCATTATACTATTGGTTCGATCCTTTCTTCCATATGAAGCATTCAGTTGATCCATTGACACCAGAAGTGACCCAGTGGCTTTCTTCTTAATCTCTACTTCTGTGGTTGCCTGCAAAATTCATTAATGTTCTTTAAAATGTTACTCTTTAAATAGGCTTTTGCCTGAAAAGATAGAATTTGTTTTCTGCTCCTCTATCAGATCAGGATTATATAGAAGATGTTGCTTCCACTGTCAAAATTATCCTCCTGTTTCTTTTCTTGCTGCAGGGAAAACTTTTCCCCTGCAAGAATAAAATCAATTAATGGGAAAACTTGGATCATAAAAAGTATTCACGAGGAAAGGTTAAACAATATTCCTCTTTAGTTCTAGTCAAATTCAGAATCAGAAGCTACCAAAAAAAATTAGAAGAATTTTTCAAATTGTGCATACCTAGTTTAATCCTAAATATCACTAGATCATCATTTAGAGCACAGTTTTGTATCTATGAAATTAAAGATAATTAAGTAGGTATAAATGGAAACATAGAGTATTATATTGTTTGTGTTTCTCTATGGTTGATTCTAGTAGCAACTTAATTTTGACTGGTTCCTTCCATACTTCTCTGGAATTAGAGGCAAACACAACTATATTGTATTACACATAATTTGATTCATTATTCCTTTAAGATAAACAAATTCATTATCTGTTGCTTGGGGTCTACAATACATATGTTGCTGTTTGGAATCCACTGTTTATTTGGCGAATATTCAATATTCCCTAAATGGTTTCTCATATGTAGCGATTAGTTGAACAAAGGCACTGCTTGGGAAGTCCCTGTGCAAGGAAAATATCAGAAAACTGGTATGTAGCATAGCAATATATGTTTTTCCATGCATCATGCTGTTGTTAGCAACTTGTAATTTTTGCATGCTGTTAGAGAAATATATTCTAAAACAACAGATTATACTAACATGCTAACTAGGGAAAAGGGTAGGAACTAAACTGAAATTAATTAGGAAAGGCTTCAAACATTCTCAGGAAGAAATAATTTAATTTTGCTTGCAAGAATTAAAAACATTTGGGATTTAATTTTTTTGGTGTGTTTTGGAAAAAAAGAGCTTGGAGTTCACAGACGAGAAGCAAGACCGACGTTATGCACATCAGCCAAAGACAAAAGAACTTTTTCTTAGTGTTTCTTCTGCCACTGGTGAAGTTTTCATTTTACTTTAGTAGTAAATTAGCTGTATTACTATAAATTGGAAGCTTTAAGAAAGTGAGAGAGGATCCTGATTGGAAAAGTTGTCTTAGGCAACGAAATAAATCCCCTTCTTTCACTTTTCTAGTTGACACTCCCAACTCATGTTCCTTTTGTCAGCCTAAATTACATCTGGATATTAATAATGGTATTTATACCATTGATATAGGGATAATAATCCCTATTACTATACTATATCAATGGTATAAACATTTAATACAAATAATGTAAATTTGTATTAAATGTTTATACCAATAAAGATTGCTGTGTGCAGGTGATGGATGTATCTGATATTTTCCTTCTCTATTACTCTTTTTTATTTTTAAATATATATGTCAATGTGTTGTAATTTCGTGGGTGTATTTTAATCTTCTATATTGGGGTGTCAAACTCTATTTCATTGAGGGCTGCATCAGGGTTGTGTTTGACCTCCGGGGGCCTGGGTGGGCGTGGCTAGGATGGGCACAGCCATTTCAACATCATTCATGTCAGGGGCACCTGTGATGGTCCAAGTGCTCTGCCAGTGAAAATGGGCTCCCGAGCTCCATTTCCAGCTGCCACGACCTCCTGCAACCCTTTGCCAATGAAAATGGGGCTGGTCCTTCACTATTTTCAGGGTGGCCCCGTGGGCCTGATTGAAGTACCCTGGAGGCTGGATCCAGCCCCCGGGCCTTGAGTTTGACACCCCTGTTCTATATTTTGTTATATATATGGGAAATAGCAGAAACATACATGAAATAAAGAAACCTAATATTTCCCCCATTCCACTTTTGTTAATATAAATATGTTCTGAATTCTTACCAAGTCTATTTTTATCCACAAAGGAACGTGTGTTTTTTAATTAAGAATGAGAGACAATAAATAACAACTTTTTTTAAATTGAAAATTTTGCATTTTTTCTTTTTAACCCAGCTTTCTTAGGCAAAGCTTTCTTTCTTTTTAATAGCCAACATAATTTTGTGTCCTAGAAAAAACTCTGTTGATCATCTTTTAAAGGAGGTTCTACAGTGTTCTAAATTACAAGAGCTACTATTAGGTGATGGAATGTGCACCTGCAGCAGCAGAGTGGGTGTATTTTGCAAACTCAGAGCTGTCCCAGAAAGTGGCCCAGATTAAGAGACTGCATAGTTCTGAGCTGGATGGGGGAAGGGGGAAAGAAGTTCAGGGTAACTTCACCCTAGAATCTCTCAGATTGTATCTAGTAGGATAGAAGGTTATAACTTTAGTTTGGCAAGATTCTGTCCATTAGGTGCAAGCAAATAAAGGATTAAACTCGGTTGGATCTTACTGTCTCATCACTGGGATTCAGCCTGACATATTATGAATGAAGAGCAACCTGTAGTCTCTTTATTTTCACTATGAGAAAATCATCTTTTTTCTCAGTACCCTGAACATTTGGAAATAATGCCATTATTTATAGATTACAGAGCAGTGAATGGAAGTTTCTGCCCCTCCCCCCATCTCACAACCCAACTCAGGATATCTGCAGCCTGTATAGCTAAAAGTTAATTATGGTGCAAGCTTTAACCAGCAACATACATATACATACATATATCTTCAACTTATCACCATAACTGAGCCATTGAAGTCATTAAGTGGGTTATCACATGATCTGATAACCTTTTTTGAGGTGGTCATTAAGTGAACACCACAGTTGTTAAGCAAATCAATATACATTTTTTTGCTGGAAACCAGAAGTAAATACCAGAAACTGACAAAAAAACCCATTGAAAATTGTGGTCATATGATCAAGGAATGCTGCAAACAGCCATACATGCAAGCTGGTTACTAAGCACCCAAAATGTGATTGTGTGACCATGTGTTTGTGCTTGTGTATGTGTGCATGTGTGTGCATAACTATCAGAACTTCAAAATTGGGTCATAGATAATTTTGTTTGGGGTGTGTGTGTCTGTTAAAACTTTACATGGTTGTTAAGCAACAGGTCATTAAGCGAGGACTACCTGTATACAGTATAGGTCCTGCATTACATTTTATTTCAATCCTCTTGCTTTTTAAACTACGAACTAAAAAGCTGCTTGAAAAAGTAAATAAATAATTTGTGAGGAAAATGTTACACAGAATTAATTCTATTTATACATGTGGGATTTAAAAATATCTCCTCTACCTCATTCATACCCAGATGTTTTTCTAGGTATTTTTTTAGATAATTTCACATTTTTGATGTAACAAATAGCACATTTATCAGTATTATATTCCTTTAAAAAATATCTTCCAAGCCATTATTTTCTTAGAAGTCCGAAGGAAGAGGTAGAAAGAAATGGGAATAGGTAGAAGGAAAAATAAAGATTAAAAGCAGAATAATTTGGAAAGAGGGTTCAGACGATCATATGTCAAACCAATTTCTAGTCATTCCATCAGGGATCCATTTGGCGGCATACAGGAAAGCAGAAAGAGTGGCAGACTGCCATGCCTAGACTATCTACTCACTGACTTCCTTACACTGTCATCAGTAGCTGCCTTATCTATTTTCACCTCAGGCAGAAGACGCCCGCTGGGGATGTTAGAAGTTGGGCCACCGATCAGGGAGACCACACCATTACAGTCCACAGTGCTATTCCGCTTCACGTTCCGACGAATGCTGGGAAAAATGCGTGATGACCGGCTTCCTTGGCTATAACCACTGTAACCGCTGTAGCTGCTTTTCCTGTCGTAGCCTCGGATTGGGATGAAGAGTGAGTCCCTCCTGCCCTCGCTCTCTTCCACTGTGCTGTGCTCATCATCGGCAAATTCATTCTCTGACCCAGGATCCCGGAACCCTCTCTTGAAACTGAAAATGCTGCTTTTGCTGTTGTGTCGAGAGAGATATGGGGATCCCGGAATGCTGAGCAGTGACTGAAAGGGAAAACAAACAAGAAGACAAAATTGGAACTGTACAACAGAGGCAAGAATCCATAAAGTACCACTACTGAAGGAAATGACATCCTGGATAAAAAAAAAAAGTTGGAAAGGAAATAAATTCTTCATGAAAATACCTCACAAATATACTATTGGTCTGTGGTTAAGCAATTGGGCAATTATTTCAAATCAAATACATAATTTAAATTCCACTCCTCTCTTGTTCCCTTTTACTACTTGATCTTTTCAGATTACAGGTAGTCCTGTAATTGATTTATGACCACAATTGAGCCCAAAATTTCTGTTGTTAAGTGATAGTTGTTAAGTGAATTTTGTCCTATTTTACAGCCTTTCTTGCCACAGTTGTTAAGTGAATCACTGCAGTTGTTAAGTTGGTAAAATGGTTGTTAAGTGAATCTGGCTTCCCCATTGACTTTGCTTGTCAGAAGGTTGCAAAAGGTAATCACATAACACCGCCCCCCCCCGCCCCCCCAGGACACTGCAAGTGTTGTAAACATGAGTCAGTTGCCAAGTCAGTGGTGAAATGTAAAATTTGTTACTACCAGTTCTGTGGGCATGGCTTGGTGGTGGTGGGGTAATATGACAGTGGGCGTGGCCAACTTTTTTTTCTACAACTTCTTTGGCTGAAGAGGTTGTAAAAAAAAATGCTTTTAAAAGCCTCTGATGATCCCAACTGACTTGCCTGATTGGCAGAGGCTTTTTTCCTTTTAAAAACATTTTTTCTATAACCTCTTTGGTGGAAGAGGTTGTAGAAAAAATGCTTTTAAAAGCCTCTGATGATCCCAGCTGAGCCGCGCGATCATCAGAGGGGTTTTTTTTTAATTTTAAAATCATTTTTTAATCCAAAGAGGTTGTATAAAAAAATCTTTTAAA
>JANHZT010001321.1:207095-219526 GCA_032468215.1 Stegonotus admiraltiensis
GGCTGTGCATGGGGTGCTTGGAGAGCGAGCGAGCAAGAGAGCTCTCCAACCTCTGTTTGTGTGTGTGTGTGTGTGTGTGTGTGTGTGTGAGGGAGGGAGCAATCTGAAGCCGAGGCACCCAAACTTCTGACAGCGGCTGGGGTGGCTTCTGAGCAGCCCTGAGTCAGCCAGCTCCACCTGACCTACTGGCTGAGTCTTGCCGTTATCCTTGCCCCACCCCCACCCCATTCAAGCAGAGGCAGGCTCTGCGGGACAACAGGACCTCTCATTTTTCCCACAGCACGGTGTACACTTGCTACCTCTGCTTGTCTGCTTGCAAGCGAAGATCTTCTCTGCTTCTCTCAGGATGCTGGTGTGGGCACCATGGATGCATAGCTTGTTGGGACTGAGCAGGGAAGCCACTGCTTGAGTGGGGTGGGGGTGGGGGCGAGGAGAACAGCGAGACTCAGTGAGTAGGTCAGGTGGATCTGGCTGACTCAGGGCTGCTCAGAAGCCATCCCCGCTGCTGCCAGAAGTTTGGGTGCCTCGGCTTCAGATCACTCCCTCCCTCCCTCCCTCCCTCCCTCCCTCTCACACACACACAAACAAACAGAGGTTGGAGAGCTCTCTTGCTTGCTCGCTCTCCAAGAGCCCCATGCACAGCCAGTTTGAGGAAAGGGAAAGCAAGGCTGGGCACGTTTGGCTGCAGGAGGAGGCCCAGGTGGAAGGCAGCTTTTTCAGCAGCATCCCTCTCCCCTCTTTGGATCGTCCTGCAAGGGGGAAGGCTCTGCCTTTGCAGAAATGGGATGGGCGATTTTTACGGAGGATTGGTGGGGGGATGTGCGGTCCTCCGGGATGAAGAGCAGGGCAAGAGAAGGCTCTGAGGTTCGCCTGGGCAGTCAAGCCAGAGGGAAACTCAAAGCGTTGGGGGCTTCAGAAAGGCAGAATGTACTTTTGTGCAGCTCTTGGCTTCTGTGACATTCTGTGAAAGACAGAATGTGCTTCTGTGTCAGAATATGGAGCTCCTGGCTCTAATGGTGAGTGACGTGAATGACGTCAAACTGGCCACACCCACACAGCCACATGACCACCAAGCCATGCCCACAGAACCAGTAGCAAAAAAATTTAGATTTCACCCCTGCTCTGAACTTCCTGGGGGCACAGGAAGAGTGTCCTGATCGGTTGTCAGACTCCCAGGGGGTGGTGGTCTTAGCTAGCCTTGCTGGCTGATGTAATCTTCCCAGGTGCCATGTGCTGAGTTTCTGTTGCTATATGGGTCCTTTGTGTTGCAGATGGGATGCTGAGGCCTTAATGGCCCATTGACAAAGGTGGAGGGGAAATGAGTTTCTGCCTTCCTTTTAGGGGAAATATTCTGCCTTTTTAGTATATCCTAAAATATTTCATTTTTCTAGGAGAGGGGTGGGTTTTAATTTCCAACAGAAGGAAGGAAGACTTTCATAGTGCAGGAATGCTAGTAGGAAAAAGAAATACCTACCATTGTATCCTCAGGGGTAAGAAGTTTTTTTTTTATCAATTATCTTGCAAAAATTCGTTCTCTCCAACTTCCCCTTGACCATGTATTTATTCTGAGTTCATCTTCTTATCTCCAGGCACCTCAGTTTTTATGTGATACTTTACATCATGCCTAGATAATAGCTAAGAAATTCTGGACTACTTCCCAAACCTTAAAATTAATTTTAAAATATCTTTAAATATTCATATTTGCCTTTTACCTCAAAATAAAAGATGGCAAAGAAATAGAGATTTAATGGCCCAATTTTGTTCTTAAAAGAGAGAAAGAGAGAGAGAGACTTCACAACAAGTAGGAATGAACCTGACTTTCCAATAGCTCTTGCATTTTTAATTATGCTTTATTTGCTAGTATGTTTCTAAAGGAGTAGAGCAAAGAACAGAAAATAAACCTTAAGCACTTCAGCTTCCTTCTAAACCTCTATTATTCTTGGGACTTCCAAGAAAAAAAATGGTTACTGAAGACAGCTTTGCTAAAAACAGAGCCTACAACCGTGGTGGAATGAAGAGCCAGTGAACAGACCAGAAAAAGACATGGGATCACCAGAAGTGAGCCAGACAATTTGCTCCTTGCAGAGAGATTTCAAGACAGTGGTCTCCAGTCAGTTTAAAGCTCTGGGAGATAATAGGATAACCATCTTGCTGAAACCTCAGTTAGCACCTTCAAAAAGGACATTGATTTTTTATACTTCCTTTTCTAATAACTTTTGGATATTGCCCTTTAACGGCAATTTTCAACTATCATTGAATTCGGATTGTCAAGTTTTAAGCACTATGTGAATTTCCTTCAATCCTTAGTGAAAGAAGTTTTAAATAAAAGTTTAAGGACTTAAAAAAATCTTTTGGAATAAACAGAAAAGGGTTGATTAGAATTTTGATTTTGGAAAGTTTCAGACAGACATAGGGTTGAGGTTGATTTGAAATAACAGTTTGGAATTAACCGTAAGAATCTTTGCTATGGGAAAATGCATTTTTAATTTTTTAAAAAAAAAACAAACATGGTATGCGACTTTGAATGGTGGACACTAGAGGGAATAAGAAGGAGCTAAAGATTACAATTACAGAACACTTAAATTTGAGTTACTAATACAGAATTAAATAAAACATTTTAACATTGGGCATATTGAAGGGTATTTCTGAAAAATTAACAATGGAAATTAATTTGATGAGTGTCTGCCTTTTTAGACTGTTTTTAATCTAACAAGATTAAACAAGATTGAAACTTATCTAAAAGTGGATTTCAGAATGACAGACTACAAGGATGATATGAAAAATGATGCTATACTGGACATACACAAGAAACTGGTGGATGTCTTAATAAACAAAAGTGGCATAAAAATAATAAACCAGGAGAGTCACCCTAATAATTTTTATATACTGAATTTACAAAGGACTTTTGTTAAAACTTTGAAATATTTTGTGAGAAGAGACAAAGAATATGAAGTTGGCTTATTTGACCAAGGTCAAAATAGATATATTGTTATCTCTGGTAAACTTGAATAGACTTTTGCTGACATCAGGACTGAAATGGCAAGGCTTTATGGATTTGTTTATAGATAAGAGCTGGGATATGTGAAGAAGAGGTCATTTGTTTTATCTTAAGAGAAGATGGTCAGTTACTAAAATTATTTATACTTGTGATGAAAGGGGAAGTCAGTTATAGAGCCATGGTGGCACAGTGGTTAGAATGCAGTACTGCAGGCTACTTCTGCTGACTGCCGGCTCTCAGGAGTTTGGCAGTTTAAGTTTCACTGGCTCAAGGTTGACTCAGCCTTTCTTCCATCCTTCTGAGGTCAGGGAAGATTGTTGGGGGCAATAGGCTGACTCTGTCAACTGCTTAGAGAGGGCTGTAAAGCATTGTGAAGTGGTATATAAGCCTAAATGCTATTGCTATATATTTCTTCTATTTTTCTTTATCATATTCTATTACTTTTTGATTGAATGTTTAACTGTTATTTTTAATAAAATTACTACAAAGCTCTGTTATTCTCCCTCTCCTTTCTCAAATTATGTTACCTGGTAATGAGCAAATTGCAGCAGGTCAGAGATGGGGAAGTCAGTTTTTCTGATGAAATGATTCATGAAAACCTGGCTGCTAAGATTAAGGGCTCTGAGAAGTCATTAACAAGACTGTCTGACAGCATGTCATTTCACAAAACAAATGGGTTGTCGGCATCTCTAGTTTTACTACTGAACCCTTTCTGCAGTTTTATAGGAACCTTTCTGTATTGATTAGAGTCTCATGCCGTAGATTGTGAGGGTGATGCCTGTCAAGCTGGATGGAATATTCTTCTGAGTTTTGCAAAAACTGGCAGTTGAAGAGTTACTGGACTTGTGTAGCCAATTATGAATGGGACCATCCTGTTGTTTATCATTAAAACGAGAGAGATGGTTGCTGGAGTCACGGTTTCAATTTCAGAATGAATTTCAGCCATCATCAAAAGCATAAATATGTCTGACAAGGCTCAAATTATGATGGTCATATATCTGTAACAATGCTTGTTAGTGCTGGGTTCCAGTTCTGAACCTTGGAAAAGATGATCTAATTTGCCTTTTCAGGAATGGACTTCCCCACACCTTCAAAGTTCCGGATCCAATTTTTAATGGCATGCCGCAAATGAGGATGCTATGTCATTTGGCTCAAAATGATTTTAATCATGTGATTCTTGGTGGTTTACATGGAAAAGGCCCCATATGGTATCAGACCAAAAACACTTGCAAGAAATATATATTAATTATCTGAAAACCAGTTTGCATAAATAAGTCTGTTGTCGAGCCGTGTCCACCGCTCAACACACGAGCTGCAGATGAATGCCAGAAAACCCGGGGAACCCGAGTGGGCTGCAGAAAGACTGTGGACCGATGCCGCAGAGTGCCGTGATGGGACACGGGTGATGGTGATGGCGGCTACACAAGCCAGAGACATGGGTGGCAATGGTAGCACCGGGTGGTCGGGAGACGGGACTTCTTGGTGGCAGTAGGATTGGGCTGGGGCTGGAATCTGGGTGCTGCCGGATGACATAGGAAGGAGCAGCGAGTGACGGGCTGGTGGCTTGTTTGATCCAGACCGCTGAACAACTGGGATTGAATGACAGCCTACACCAATGGCTTGGGTGATTGGAGGGGCGGGGCGTTTCTTTGAAAATGAGCGCTGAGAGGTGGACGCTCTCAGTGCCAACTTTAAACTTGTAGAGCTCAGCTTGCCTTGTAGCCAGCTTGTAGCGAGAATAAACCCACAATTGACAAGCATTCAATGCAAGTTATTTGTGAGGGCTCAGCACAAATGTGGCCAAGCAGGCCAAGATCTGTGGCATTTTCTTAACTAATTAAAACAAGTCCTCTGAAAGAATTGTATTTTAACTTGCATGTGAATGGCTAATAGGATCAAAGCAAATCTAATCACTGGTGTGGTTGTACAAGTAGAAGACTATAATGAAAAATCATCTTCTTGCTGTGTCTCTTGGCAGTGTAGAATTACTATTTTCAATATTGATCTAAAATGATATGGTGAAGACTCTTGTCTTCAAATCACCGTTGGCTTCTTCTTTTGCAGAAACTTGGATGGGAGTGAAATCTTGTGAATAGGCTCTCTCAGGTAAGGACCACTCGGCTTAGGGTTGGCTAAGGAGTTCAGGAAGGGAAGATGGGAATGAATCAAATGGTGGTCAGAAAGGATTGTTGACATCTGGGGAAGGGTTTGTGAAACATCTGAATGAGTGGCTGCTAAGAGTCTGGAGACAAAATTCCAAAATATAGGATGAAGATGAGATGCCTATGGATAATGCTAGATTGATACAGTCAGAAAGGATGGCAGAAAACAATCAAAGGGGTATTTTGGGAGAAAAATGTTACCCTTCCTTCTTTTGATGTAGGACATTCTGTTTCCAGTCTCTTTTTGGAGATGTGACTTCACTGACTCTTCACCATATCATGCCTACTGATTTCAGGAGGCAGTAGGCTGTTGTTAGAGACCTGAGGGTTTATTCTGTCCCTTCTTTGTCAAATCATTCTGTTTTCTTCTTGTCTCTGAAGGTGCTAATCTCAGGTCATTTCTTGAGCAACTTCTTTTGAACTCTCCCAATAAGATGAGTTAACAAGTGCTAGGCTTTGCCTATCATATAATGTGTTTCTTATCAACTTTTTTCTTCAATAGTTTCACTAACACACACATACACACATATATAATTTATAAAACAATGATTCACTATAATTTATAATGTGCATAATTTATAATATAAGAACGAGGCGAGAAGTACTGTAACAGATGGAAAGAGAGACAAAGAGAGAACCAACCTAGAACTAAGGAGAAATTTCGTCAGTGAGAACAATTAATCAGTGGAACAACTTGCCTCCAGAAGTTGTAGGTTTTTCATGGGAGGTTTTTAAGAAGAGATTGGTCAGCCATCTGTCTGGAGTGGTATAGGGTCTCCTGCTTGAGCAGGGGGTTGGACTAGAAGGTCCCTTCCAATTCTGTTATTCTCTATTCTAATTTTCTTCACTAATTGTTGCTGAGCTCATATTCTTAACTCTTTAGCCTCCAATTTCCCTGACAAATTTGCTCAGTCCTATGGTGGAGAAGGGATGTAATCTTAGCCTCAAAAGATAATTCCTGTCTAGACTAAAGAAGTTGAATTCAGAAGGCCTGAGGAAAAGGGCTTCAAAAAAGACCACAGCTGCATTGTAGGAACTATGTTCAACCCTCTTTCTAGTATTTTATTTTATTTTAATTTCCCACCGTTATTATTTTTATAAACAACCCAAAGTGGTGAACATATCCAATAGTCCTTCCTCCTCTTATTTTCCCCACAACAACCACCTTGGTAGGTCAGAGGGAATGAGTGGCTCAAAGTCACCCAGCCAGTTTTTCATGCGTAAGGAAGGACTATAACTCACAGACTCCTCATTTCTAGGCCAAAACCTTAACCACTGGACTAGACCAAACTGACTCTCTTTAAATTACATCCAAGAAAATAAAATTCAGAATCGGATAGTGTTCCTGATTCCCAAATGAAACAGAGCTCACTTTTCTGAATCATGCTCCAGAATTGGAAATAAGTTAAAACAAGCTACTCTTGACCAATCTGGGGTACACAGGGGTATTTTAACATTCTTAAATCCCTCCCTTGAATAGTTTTTGCAAAGCTCTAATTATTGGTAATTTATATTTATTGTTGTAAAATTAATTTATTGTTTTATTTCAATTCAATTCAATTTTTTTTGCAGTTGAAGACCAGTACAGATATTGATTTTTTAAATTACTATTTTAAAAATATTTTTAATTAACATATTTCTGTATTTTCAACTTGGAACCACTTAAGCATCACTTAATTTGATTGAAGTGAGTAGATTACCAATCCCACAAACAAACAAGTTAATGGCATTTTAATGACCAACCATTCATATATATAGCTATGAAACTTCACAACTCTCATACAATTTTACCATTCAGTGACTGCCTGTTTAAGAACCAGGGAGAAAGCAATGTGTCAGATTCAAAAATTATAACAAGTATGCATCAGTTCCAGTTACACACATGATAACCTATATTTTAAAAATGTTTGTGAGTCACCCAGAGTTGTCTCTAGATGAGATGAGCAACAATCAAATCAAATCAATAAATCAAATCTGTTTCTCAGTTATATGGGCTGACTAATGAAAGAGCTTCATTAATTGAGAGCTGGGAACTATTTCAGACATGTGTATTAGGGGCAAGAAACTGGTGGTCCCGTAGTAATTGAAAACCAGTATCATCAATTTTGAGGGATATTGGGATTATAATTCCTCAGTGTTCTGGTTAGCCATGTTCTTTATCCTTCTATCACAGTGGTTCTCAACCTTCCTAATGCCTCGACCCTTTAATACAGTTCCTCATGTTGTGGTGACCCCCAACCATAAAATTATTCCTAAAACCATTGAAAATATGTGTTTTCCAATGGTCTTAGGCAACCCCTGTGAAAGGGTTGTTTGACTCCCAAAGGGGTCGCGACCCACAGGTTGAGAACCACTGTTCTATCACATTAGAGATTCTGTTCATAAGATTTCACCATCCACCCAACATCCTGGGATTGGAAAAAACTGATAATGTGAAGAGATTCCACTTGCCTGAGGATATGTCCTCAAGACATTATCTACATCTCACCATCAGACCACTGGTATGGAAATGGCACCTTCCATATTATACTGGCACACAACATTTCATGCAGACAGGTTAGGCACCCAGGAGAAGTGGCTTAAGCTAGGCAGTTTTGCGCCTATTGTTCTGGTGGGGCTGCTTTCTATTTGGTCACTGAACTCTGCACCTCTTCTGTAAACCTCTGTGGGTTGTGGGCAAAACTAAAGCCCCTGGCTTCTTTATGCTTTTTTTGTTTTAATGGGTAGCAATAGCACTTAGACTTGTACTGCTTCACAGAGCTCTCAATGCTCACATCCCTCTCTAGGTGGTTTACAGAGTCAGCATTTTGCCCCCAACAATCTGGGTCCTCAGTTTACTGACCTCGGAAGGATCGAACGCTGAGTCAACCTTGAGCCGGTGGGACTCGAACTGCCCAACTGCAGCCAGCAGTCAGCAGAAGTAGCCTGCAGTACTGCATTCAAACCACTGCACTCCCACAGCTCAAGATTGGGTAGGTGGACCAACCAAAAGAATAGTCAACATCATGTCCCTTGCCTCCTTGTCTTGTATATTCTTCTGTTTGTGCTGTGGAGCAGATTGTCAGGAAGATATTTGCTTGTGTGGGGAAAGGAATGTGGAAAGGGGACCTTCCTCTATGTTGATCTCTACTCTGGTTGTGAGGGAACTGGAACCTGGACTCCTGAAGCTACTTTATTTGCTGTATTTTTGAAGGGTACAGGGTCAGCCAGTTTGCTTAGACATACATAGCAAAAACCCTTTCTCAAACTCCACCTCTTCAGCAGTTACCTGGAGATTGTGTTTCAGCTGCAAAAATCTGGATGATCAGAGTTATTCTGACACTTTTTGTCACCTAGTAACTGATAGGTCAACCAATCGGCTGGTTTTTTTTTTTTGTTAATCACATTATTTGAGAAGCTTTTTATAGTAAAACATGCCTCCTCATCATGCACCAATTTACTCGTGCAGTTGTAGTAGTTGGTCAGCACAAATCCAGGTTACCCCTGTATTGCAGGCTGGGTGTGTATATGTGTCCTGTTGGTTTTAATTATTATCTGGATGATTCCTCAATTTATGCATTTAGGTGCCTGAGAAAAGTATCTTCCATGCACTTCCTCTTTTTCACTGATTCAGTACAGTATCACATTACCACACTACTTGGGAGGGGCTCAAGTGACTTTCAGTCTTTGCATAACTTTTCTGTTTAGTTGCCTCTTTTGAAAGTGCTCAGGTGTTTCCAAACTCTTATGCTTACAGCAAGGAAGCGTTTGCTCTAGCAATCTGAAAACAGAAACTACTCATCTAATAAGACTGGTACTTTTATTGGCTTTAATTAAATTTTGTATGATGAACATTGGTCCAAGAATACATCACTGATATTCAAAATGTGTGCTCTGTGGAGTAGCTCTCATATTGCCTGAACATGGAACCCAAAGTCTGGTATTAACTGAGCAACAATGGGCCCATGAAAAGCAAGCTTCTCCAAGAAAAATCTTTTACTAATTATTCAGTATTAAGAAAAAACTGAAGTGCATTCTCAGCTATGGATTTATGTGCATTTTCAAGGATAAATTATCTTTCTCATTATTCTTTCTAGAGGAAAGAAAATAAATGCATGCAAGGCAAGTCCTTGACATTTTTGTCAATATGCATGTTTGGGGGTGACAGCATGAAAAATCGCTGTAACAACTTAAAAACCAAAAAATCCTCGGGGCTTGGAGAAAACACAAAACAAGGAGACAGTAGCATCTGTGTCACGGGAGCTCTGATACCTAAATTCCTCTCTCCCTTATGAAAAGAGCAGGGATTGCAGCACATATTGTTCTCTTCAACCATTAGCAGCCAAAGTAATTATCACATAATGAAAAGTGTTTGAATAAATTGGGGTGTGGGAATGCAAAGAAAACTGGAGGGGGAACACCCCACCCAGTTTTTCTCTAATACTAGATTCCATGCAAACTAATGAGCGTTTGTGTGAGAGTAAGCTGCAACACAAGTTTCAGGAAAACCTGAGGTCAGTTGGAGAGGAAATTGGCATAATGTTGTAAAGTGTAATATAATAATTTAATGAGGTTATTACCAGCCTGCTCTTTTCCTTTCCTCCCCCCCCCCACTTTTTTTTTTGGCAGCTGCTATATGCAAAGTCATGGCAGAAAATGTTACCCTCACACTCATTATTTGGGATGCAAATCTGCATACAGAAGAAGCTTCTGGCTGGAGATAGGCAGGAATGTTATTCGTGGCCAGCAAAATGAATGTTAACTGACAGTGATTCCTTTAAGGAGAATTTTATTTAAGCCAGTCTTCCAGGACAATATTTCTAGGACTTTCGTTTTGCATCACTATCGGTGACCATTTGCAAATCTGCAAATCTGCTGTTTTAAATTCTTATTTTTTAAAAGGAAACATTATTGCTAATGGCGCACAGCTTCATCTCTCGTCTGAAGGATGCTGAAGACTGCAAACAGTTTTCTTCAGTTGTATTCCCCCCCCCCTTCAATATATTGGATTGACTTTCATATTCTTCAGGTTACTCTGCTAAAAATTATGAGTGACAAAGGCTCGTACGCTTGGAATGTTCGATGTTGGTGACGTCTCCCTAGCAGTCATGGCCATTGAATTTTGGGAGTCATTAGGCTATGCTGACTGCAACTATATCGGTGGTGGGTTTCTACCGGTTTGTTCCAGTTCGGGCGAACCAGTAGTGGCAGCAGCGGGAGGCTCCACCCACCCACCCACCTGGACGTCATCACAGATTCTCTGCACATGTGCAGAAGTGCTGTGCATGAGTGAAGCATCAGTGAACCTACTGAACTATATATTGTATATGTTACTGATTATGTCCATGGGTCAGTGGTGGGTTGCCCCTGGTTCTCACCGGTTCTATAGAAACGGTAGTAAAACTGGCAGGAGGCCCTGCTCACTGACCCCAACGTCATCAAAACACTTCTGTGCTTGCGCAGAACAGGGAGCGTGCGGCCCCGTTGCGAACCAGTAGTAAAGGTAAGTAAAACCCACTCCTGCCATGGGTGTGTCTGTGTGTTCAAGAGAACACCAGCAAGGCTGTAGTCACAGCATTGCAATGAAACACTCTCCTCTATGTTCACACGTGCAATACCAATGCATGTACAAAAGGGACAAGGCTTAGATCATGATGCTCTGACCACATTTCGCTGTGATTTGAACCCTTCCCAGCCTCCTGTAGATGTTGTTGGCATCCACAGCAGCACTATTCATTGATATGAATGATGAACCATGGCCTAGAGCCTGGTTAATTGAGGGATTGCTCATCTGCCACAGTGTCTGCCTGGATGATCTGATCTGGCAGGATTGGTACACTCTGGGTTCCTTCGACGAAAAAATGTCATCTAATGGGATCCTGAAAGCACACCTTCTCTGTAGCTGTGCCTGCCCTGTGGAATGAATTTCCCCCTGAGATTCAAATGGATCCCTCTCCTGGGGTTTTGAAGGGCGCTGAAGAGCTGGCTCTTATGTGATTGAAACTTGCTCTTTTTACTTTGATCCTGCCTGGATTTGTTAACCCTGCATTTTTTGTTTGTTTGTTTTGTGTTGTTTTCTTGTTTTGAGATGTTTTTTTAACAATTTCCAAAGAACCCAGAGTTCTTGAGAGTTGGGTGGCAAATAAATTTTGGAACTATAAAATACAATAATCCATGGGCATGCTCAGTAATGGCATGCTCAGTCCCAAGGGAATACTGAAGTACAGTATGAAGGAAATGTGAGGATGAGAAAGTTACAGAGGAATGAAGTAGAACAGGGGTCTCCAACCTTGTCAACTTTAAGCCTGGCAGACTTCAACTCCCAGAATTCCTCAGCCTGCTTTGCTCTTGATGTAAAGCTCTGCTGGGGGGGGGGGATTCTGGGAGTTGAAGTCCGCCTGGCTTAAAGTTGCCAAGGTTGTAAGAGGTGTACTGTAGACTAGAGGGCACCCCATCCGGTTAGGGAACAGCACGTGTAAACGAAGAAGTGCGGGGCGGGGGAGGCAGCTAAGCGTCCAATGACTGACAGAAGAGGCGGAGCCCTCCGAGTGCCTCCGATTACGTAACTGGGCCGTGAGAGAAAGAAGCGGCGCCGCGGGTTGTGATTGATAAAAGGAGGAGGGGGCGTGGCCTTAAGCAAGCATGGCGGCGTCCGCGGGCGCAGCTGCACTGGGCCGAAGTTCGCGAGCGGCTCTTTCACCTTGGACGCTGCGGGTGCCACGCGCCGGGCACGGGCGGCTGCTGAGCCCCGCCGGCCTCGGAGGGCGGGCGCCGGCTGCCCTGGCCGCTTCTAGCCAGCCGAGTGCGGGAGGAGACGAACGCTACTGCCTGGATTTGCTGCGGTGAGGCCGGCGGCTGCTTCTTCGGGTTCCGCTGGGGGTGGGAGGGTCGGAGCTGGACTGGGCAGGATAAGTAGGGCAATTTCCCCCATGCCGGGATGGGGTTTGCCACCGTTTTGATTTGCATATATTTAGATCAAGGTGACGTCAGAGCGCGAGACGTGCTCCAACCGCCCTTGAGGACGACCTGCAAGCCGCGAGGCCGTGTCTTAACGTTGCTGGGGGAGAATGCATGAACCCCTCCCGAGATTTGACATTTCTGTATTGCATTTATAGCCCAGGCGTCTCCTCAAAGAGCCCCGGTGTCCCCCTTGTGCATTTGCACACGCGCATTTGCACACATGTCATTCCTAGTACAGTATCCGATGTGCTTGTCCTCTGGAGAAGGGATCTCCAACCTTGGCAAGTTTAAGCCTGGAGGACTTCAACTCCCAGAATTCCCCAGCCAGCTTT
>JANHZT010001321.1:237202-249249 GCA_032468215.1 Stegonotus admiraltiensis
AAATTATGAGATTTGGATTTAATTTCTTTTTAACTTTTTCATTAGATTTTTTTAACTGTTGTGAGCCGCCCTGAGTCTGGCTGAAGAAAGGGCGGCGTATAAATCTCATCAATAAATAAATAAATAAATAAATAAATAAATAAATAAATAAATAAATAAATAAATAAATAAAATGGACCTAAATCAGGAAAATGTTTGAATTGCTAGGCTACTCTGCCAACGTTTATACATTGGAGCAGGTTAAGCTGTCTCTAGGAGTGGGCAATCTGCAGCTGAAAATTCTGGTTTGTTTCTCATTTCCCACAAAGCTCTTCCACACACAATGAGCAAAAAATGATATTGTGATTTCCTTATCATTTCAAGGTGCGTGGTGTAGCGGACCATAGTTTACAAAGGAATAAAAGTCCAAAGCTCTCTCCTAAAACTTGTCCTGGTGAACATTGACTTTGAGATCCCTGCTACCCATTCTTGAAGCATGTATTTTAATGACACAAAGGATCACTCATAATCCTCTTCCTGGCTATTTGGGCTTGTGTAGCAGAGCGATGGCAACAGGTACACATAGTACATGTAATGTCTGACTGGTACTTGGTCACGCATTACAACCAGGGGTGTCAAACTCAAGGCCCGCAGGCCGAATCCGCCCCATGGGGTGCTCAGATCTGGCCAGCCAGGCTGCACTGGAAACAGTGAAGGACAGGCCCATAGTGCCTCTGCCAACAAAAACAAGAGCTCAGGAGGGTTGCCCGAGGCCCTCCCGATCTCTTTCTCACTGGCAGAGGATTGCAGGAGGCTGTTGCAGGCAAAAACGGAACTCGGGAGCCATTTTCACTGGCAGAGCGCTTGAGCTACCACAGGCGCCCCTGACAGGCATGACATTGAGCTGGCCACCCTCCCCGCAGGTCAAACACAACACTGATGCGGTCCTTAATGAGATCGAGTTTGACACCCCTGAATTACACAGACGCCTTATCTACAAGGGCCTATGGTCTGGTGTGACACTGTAAGATGTGTGGGGAAAAATTGTCCTGACCAATAGGTAGCTCATATGGTAGAATGATGCTTGATTGAGAAAGGGTGAGGGAGAGATGTAAAAGTGCGCAAGGAAATTGAGTGAGAAGGTAAGCAATTGACTGACACAGGTGAGTGAGAACAAGTGAGGAGAAATAATGTGTGGATCCTCTGAATGACGGACAGGGGCTTCCCAGGAAGTAGGAAGAGCATTAAGCTTCACTCACATTACAAATTTAGATCTGACAGCTGGCTAAAAGTATGGGTGGGTAAAGTCATTTGCTAAAACTTGTGTGGCTTTGAGATCTCAGCCTTCTCAGAAGGGAAGGCTTGGTCTGTATATAGCATAAGCAGAATATTATGTACAAAAAATCAAAACGGAATGAAAGTTCTGCTAAAAAAATAGAAAGAAATTACAGAGAAGCGGGTGGGAGTAATTATATTAGCAATAATCAGCTTAGTTCCTATCCATATTGCCGGTAATTTAATTCTCATTCTTTAGTAGGACTTTCATTCCAACTGGATTTGTTTTTGTTTTTTTTACACTTTATTCTACCCACACTATATAGAAAGCATTTTGTTTGTCAGAAGGATCTCTTCTCACTTAGCTTTTTCCTCATGATGTTCTCCATTGTAATGTACTGTTTATATAGCAGGCAGTCATAAGAAGATGTATGGAAACCATAAGGTGCAACAATTTTGCATTATTATGCTCTTGTGGGAAAAGTCCTCGGGCCTCCTCAAACCTATTGCTAATAATTTTCCAGAATGCCAGTAGTATTCTGATTTTGCAATAAACTTTAAGACCAAAAGCTAATAAATAAGAGGACAAGAAAATGTGATCAGAAGGAATTACATGAGGATCTTTCTGCTTTTAATCTAATAAAATAAACATTTACTGATATTCATATGGATATCACACACAGCTTAAAACTACAGGCTATGCTTTCTTTATGCCAACAAGTACAGCTTGCTTCACACATACACAGTCACTACTTCACACTTGGTTTTGAGGACAAAAGAGAGACTACTTAATTTCTTTGAGGAAAGGCAGGACAGATTAGAACAGTTAAAAGAATTAACATTTCTTGTTTTGTTTCAGAGCATCATCGTGGGAGGCAGATTGAAGGCACCCAGGAGCTAAATTTATGAGATAATTTAAGTGCAAGTCCCAACCAGGACTGGAAGGCACATCATGGGAGCTTGATCAAAGATAAAGTAGACTGATCCCAAATGCAAGATACCTACTCTTCATATACTTTCTTGTTTTGAAAGAATCAACTGCCATCCTGAACAAAGTAAGGAATACTGATTTATCATACTCCTCAACCACAAACAGTGAGACAGCAGACAGTAGTAACACACACACACACACACACACACACACACTCATCATGTGGTTTCTGTCAGGGTAAACAGTGTGATGCAAAGTATAAACCAAACGAATTAAAGACAGAAATTAAGAAAAGGAAAAGGTAGCTAAATCTACTTTACATCAACTCAGTTCATTATCTTTCCACATCTTTCAAACCCTGTAGATGTTTGTGAATTAACGCTCTTTAGCAGTTGCTCCTCTTACAGTCACTATCTTTTATTCCATGGTGTCACTGGATAGCTCATAGACATTCTGCTCCCCATTGTGGCTTTGGTTCTCTGAAGCTTTTTAGTAAAGCTGAAGGTGCAGATTAATTTACCAGCTTCAGTCACATCCCCACTACATGTGTTATTTCTGTCAGTGCTAAGGACAATACTGGCCTGCTTTGCCTAATATTTTGAAGAACAGTAAAAGCTCTCCAGGTTTTCACCATTGGCCATATGGAGAAAGGATAGTAGGAAACCATGGTTTAGTAAGTCAGTCACATTATTCAGTGCTAGGAGGCTTAACCTTCAGATCACACAAGGTTGTATTCTACCTTTTTTCTGTTTCTTTTTATTCTTTCTTTTAGAACTGAAAAGTCTGCACTTGTTTTCTCATCTAAGTTTCCCTTATGTCTGCCTTTTTCTAGAAAAAAATGCAACTATCTGCATTGTAAGTTTGCTTCATCTATAATTTCCTAAAATATGCTTTTCTCCCTGATAGTTTGAAAAGATGAATTGCAAGGGGAACCCCATTTGGTGTGCCCATTGGGACTACCGAAGGGTCTTTGTCCCTTCTAGTGGCAATCTGTTTCCTAAGTCCTCAGTTCATTCAGAAATGGTCTTATGCCAGGCAAGATCGTTTGTTTTTCTGGTGGCATCGATTCAGTTCTAACTGGCTGCAATTCGTAGTGTTTTCAGGAAGAGGCTTTGCCTTTCATATCATTTGGTACTGCTGCCTTTTTAATGGGAGATACAAAGGGACGAACATTGGAGTTTCCCTTATCCCAAATTTTAAAGGGTAGGCGTACTCCTCTTCTGAGCTCTGGTTTTCATCCCAAGCTCTTTTCACTGAGTCTCCGACACACCAGGAAATTGCATGCTTAGTGTAGAACTGGATCTTTACAATAATCCCTTGATGCTATCTGCAAGTGCTGCCTCTGATGTATCCCCTGGTCAAAAAGGTCCAGTTCCTGAAAACCTCAGAGAATTTGGTTTTCAATCCTGAGGTGAGTCAAGCGTGGCAGAAAGTGTGTTCATGTGTGATTGACGATTCACAGAGAGAGAAACAACAGGAAAAAGTCACAAGGCACGAGCTCCTTTCCGATCTCAGAGAGTCTGGTGAATTCCCCAATTGTCCAGGGCAGGGGGAAGCTCTTTCTGAGACAGATCTTGCACCCTGGAAGCAGCATTTTGAAAGTGAGACAGATGCAGAGGAATGGTGCTGTGGCATTGTGATGGATTAGGGAAAATTTAGAGAACAGCACTATTTTTCTTTCAGCCAAGTGTCACAGTACCAAACTGCTACAGATTAAGTGAATTAACTACCTGTTATAGAGATAAGTAATACTGCATTCATTAGAAAGTAGTTCACTTTTTATGACCCTTGTGTTCTTTTTCCTCATCTCAAATGATTCCACCATTTCCCAGGCCTGCCCTGAACATAAGGAAACTCCCCCACATCCTGAGCCAAATTTAAACAAATCACCAGTATTCAGGGGTGGGCTTCGAAATTTTTAGCAAGGGGTTCTCTGCCCGGTTGATGGGTGTGCATGGCCATGGTCAACCTCCTGTACCACGGCGGGTGTGTGTGTGTTTGCTCTCCCTGGACTCCAGAGGCTTTCCTCAAGCCTCTGGGAGGTCAAAACGGCCTCCCCAGGCTCTGGAGGCCCTCTGGATTTCCTGAACTCCTGGTAGGCCCATTTTCACCCTACTCAAGCCTCTTTGCATGTCCTACATTTACCTGCATCCAAAACAGGCCGCGTGGGGACTCCTGGGAGCGGTGGGGTGCGGTGACCAGGGCCAGCCAGGAGTGGGATTTGGGGGTTCTCTGAACTGCACAGAATCTTTGCTAGAGGTTCTCCTGAACCCCTGCAAAATCCCAGCAGCCCACCCCTGCCAGTATTAAGAAGGCTCTAAAACAAAACCCAAGAACTCAATTGGGGTGTATCAGCAGGAAAATTCCTCCCGTTGATCAGTGGGTCTTAGTTCACCTCTGCCTGATGTCAGCTAGTATTGAGCATTCTCCTGTTCTGCTGTTCAGCAACAATATTGTTTTATTTTACAGACCAATAAAGCTTGTTCTGACCTAGGCTTCCTGATATAGTAAAAAGCACACAATTAGTCCTAAAACCCCTTTTTTATTTTAATGGCTGTGAATTTCTTTCATTCACAGCACGTGCTGAATCACCAAGAGTTTATAAATAGTCCAACAGAAGTTTGCCACAGGATAAGGCTGGTAAATACCCACCTTTATCTTCTTTGGCATGCTGCCAAAGACCCAATTGGCAATTATCTTGGCAAGGCCACACAGAAACACAGAGTCAAAAACGGAGCTTTAAAGTACAAACCGACACCATCCACAACGTTGCTTCCTGCAAAGGCCCACATGCCTTTGCTCTTCCTTTATGTCTTATGGGAGGGGCCAATCATCTCCGGGCCTTAACTCCCGAGTCATCCCTTTTGTTTTATCTGCTCTTGCCTTCTGGCAGCTCTGCGCATGCGTGCACTAGGAACAGGCTCCTCCTGTTCCTCTGCCTCTCTGATGTCCTACTTTGGAGGCTCCGGAGTCCGCACATAACTCCCAGATGGCCCTGGCCCCATCTCTGCCTCTGATGCAGATCCCTCATCCATGCCTTCCCCAGACTCCAGGACTGGCCCCAGCCTCCCCACTCTCCGACTCTGCTGCCAGATCTGCAGGCTGCTGGCGGACCACAACAAAGCTGCCACTACTATACAGATGCTAAAAGATTGCTCCAGTCTGACTCTTTCCTTTGCAGGTAGCTTTAGATCTGAAGGGAAGAAGTCTTCGCTCAGATCTCGGTCACTTGCAACTCCTGTTTTTGAGCAACTCACCCACACTTATTCTTGAGCCTGACATGATGTCAAAAACCTTTTTGGAGAAAATGATTGACGGGACATTTATTTAAGTCTGAAGGAATGACAATATTAATGTTTTTGCACTGATGATGAGACTGAACTCTGACAACGGAAAAAATGGGCAGGCAATCCATGCCAAAGATGACATACCTCCTACTGTTCTGGATGCATGGTTACAGCAGTAGGTCTTTGGCCTGAAGACTCAGCATGATACTTTTATTTCCAAGCCTAATAGGTGAGTAAAATCATTTCTGTATCGCTGAAGGATGCTGGAACTAACCTTGGCAACTCAGATCAGTAAAGACAGATTTATTTTGCAATTGTTGACTGGTTTCTGTCTCATCCTAGTTCCTTCTCTCTTTCTGCTTCTTCCCTGTTTATTATTTATGAAGCATAGAGCGTGATGCTCAGCATCAAAGTGTTTAGTCAAAATGAGGTGTTTCAAATTTTAAAAGATAGTGTCTCCCTGTCTCCCTATGAGGTCCTTAGCAAAGCTACTTAAAATGAAGGCAGCAACCATTTAACAAATGAAACTACAAACAGGGATTCTGGGAGCACAGTCTTGCAAAAATTTATTACATGATCATGTGACTGTTCCATCTGTTCGACCATAAGACCGTGCTTGTCAATAGTTGCAGTCAATAAAACAATTAAGTCCGATCTTAGAAATTAGGGGATAGAAAAAAAAAATCTCATAGGTAGTTTTGATGTTTAAGGAAGTCTTCCCTTAAAATGCAGGAAAGCATTTTCTCTTTGGTCTGATCACTGCTTTAAATGCTCTCATTTCTCTCAACTGGCAGCAGCTTCCCAAAATCTTAGGGATTTTATTCTCTTGCCCTGTTGTTTGACAGTCTTAAATTAGAAATATAGGCAATTCAACTGGTCTTTTAAATATAAAGCATTTGTCTATGGTATTATTTTTATATTGCTTTTTTCAAAAGGTGTTTCATTACTAAAATACTTTAGTATTTTTATTTGTGATTATTTTTGGCAATTGTTAAAAGTAATATTGCATTTTAAACATGTTATAATTAAAATTTCCTAAAGGGTGTTACATATTCATGTGTAATGTTATATATGCATTATATAGATGTATCAATTATGATTATCTTATAATGCAATATACTTTAAAAGAAAAAAGTGAATATTATAAGATTTAAAACAAAAAGAAGAAAAGAAAACCCCTATAGTATGCTAAAGCATCTAAAAGAAAAATATAAAAGGACAAAAACCACATAAAACATTTAATTTTTTTTAAAAAAAACACCCTGGAAAAAAAAATAAAAAATGAGAACTTAAAGTGCATCTTGCAAATTGCAGTAATGAAATCTCTGAGTGGTAGAACACATGGCTTTGCCCAATTTTCTTGTCACTTTTGAGAGTTGGTTTGCAAGTTACAATCAGTTACTGTTTTTATTGGATTAACTAGACAGAAAGCACTGATAACCCATTAGGATCATTATGCAATTATCTATAATGTTCATATTTACCTTTTCACCTCCCATAATTGCACTATTACATTCGCCAAGTCATTAGATGGGTTCTGCACAGAAATCTACCCTCTATCAAAATAACACACATCAATCCTTCCTGTGTTTTCGCAATTCCTATATTCTTCTTGATGGCCCATGTTTCTATAAAACAGCAAGCACCATCTTACTTTAAAGCATCAACTGTTTATTTTGGGCACTACCTATAACTGGTATCAGACTGATTAATTTCCTTTAGTGGGTACAAGCATTAAGGTATAGTATGTATTAAGTATTATGGACTAATTATGGTCAATGACTAGCAAGAGGAAAAAAATCCAATTACAGAAACAATAACCAAATACTACAAAGACAGCGTGATTTGTAAAAGCTAAACTTAAAAACCAAAACAGGGGAAAATTGAATAAAATACAGTAAAGGATATAAACATAAAACAGAAATGCAATGGAAATGCAATAAAAGGGAAAGCCACTGCTGTGCCATCTTAGGGAAATTGCGGCAGAGAGAAATGGAGCAAGTAGGAAATGAACCGCTTTCCCTTATACAAGACTGGGGATTTAATGTTGTGGCCCGCCAGCGGCCTGCGTGGATCGTGGCTGATCCCGATGTGGAGGAGGCTGGTGCGGTGTCGTGCCAGCAGCCTGCGCAGCCGGCGCTCGCGTCGGACAGCGAGGAGGCTGAAGAGAATGTGGTGCCAAAGGCAGTGACTCAGCCAGGGCCTTCCGAACCTCCAGAGGTTCCTTCAAGTGGTAAAAAAAGTAGTATGTAAGAGATGTCTCTGCTCATAGAAGGTGGAATGGTGAGGGAAATGTTTTAGAAGAGACCCTCCCTGGTCTTCCAGAGAGTAAAAGGAAAGAAGAGGTGAAATACTTTAAGTCTTGCAAGATTCTGGGAGTCTTAAAGTTGCCAAGGTTGAGCATCCATGGTGCAATCAGTGGTCCTTACTATTTGGTCTGTCTAATCTTATTACCTTGTAATATACAGCTAATACTCCTGACTGTCGTTATGTGGCTTGTTGGCTATATCTAAGCTAAGAGCTGCGGTGGTGCAGTGGTTAAAGTGCAGTATTGCAGGATACCTCTGCTGACTGCCAGCTGCCAGCAGTTTGGCAGATCGAATCTCACCAGGCTCAAATTTGACTCAGCCTTTCATCCTTCCAAGGTGGGTAAAATGAGGACCCAGATTGTTGGGGGCAATATGCTGACTCTGTAAACCACTTAGAGTGGGCTATAAAGCACTATGAAAGGGTATATAAGTCTAAGTGTTCTTATTATCTTACATATGCCTAAGACTGGCATCCAAAAATTGCTCTATGTTGGATACCTCCAAAGAGGAAACGATGCAGGTCTCAGAAATCTTGGCTCCAAACACTTATGGAAAATTTTAAGATGATTAATGTCCCTTGGGATGATGCTGAAGATGCCCTGAATGATCGAAACACTGGAAATCACTTGCTGATCAATGTGCTTTGCACAGGACCTAAGGATAATGATGATTCCTGATGGTATTTCTTGCCTGGACTGCCTTGCAGAGCTAACAGAAGGAAACATCTGACAGCAAGGTAATAGCTTCAGAGAGCTGGGACCACAGAACAATTTCCATTTGTTTTATTAGACAGGTCCATGTATAAACAGAAACATCCTTGATAGCCACCAGTTATCAGGACAACAGCGGGTGCCTTTGTCATCCTTCTTCATTGTATCTCTACTTAATAACTTACTTAAAGTCACTTAGTACTATGAATATATCTTCTCAATGAGTCTTGCAGTACACAATACATCTTCCTTATAAATGCAACAGTGCTGGGCTCTAAGCACAATTCCTATCAGCCGATTGCACTGTTGGTTTGAACCATTTCTGCCTTAGGAGTATTTCTGAGTTGGTGACCATTTGTAATATACATAGTTTATTGGTTTCATATAGCCTCCTGTAGACTTTAGTGGAACAGGACAGGAAAGAATTGCATGGAGGTTCATAAAAGATGAGATTCATATGTACCTATATTTTTTAAAAAAGTCATAAAGTTGCCATCTATAATATTCCTCATGCATCTTCTCTTGCCATTTCTTTGCACAATATTGCATATACTGTATAATGCTACAACCAGATGACATTGAGCCTATGGTGGCAGAGTTCAATAATCAAATTCCATTACCAAAATAAAGATTTTAAAAACTGAAGATGTGTGTGTGTGTGTGTGTGTGTGTGTGTGTGTGTGTGTGTTCAGACAAACCCAATACTTCTGGTCAGAAATAATTGCATATTTTGAGTTGTCATTCTATTCTGTCCAATAATATTTCTAAAGTTCTGCATGAAAACTATATACCTCTCATAGTAAATATTTTAAATGTGCTTTATCTCCAAATGTCCATTTCTGAACATTTGTTTTTGAAGTACAAGGTTTAAAACATATTTGAGCTACTAATTTTGAGTTGGCGAATGAAACATTAATGCAGAAGGTACAGATGAGAACAATTTACACGCCTAAAATAATGTAATACTTTAGTTCACACCAAAGTGTATGCAACTAAACCTTTTTACTTTAAGCCAAAATATCTGGAGTACTGTGTGAGATTCTTCCCTGGCATGATAAACTTTGATTCATAAGGTTAAAGATCTATGGAAATATAAGAAATTCTATTATACAGTAATTAGAACCATTTATTTTACTGAACATTGGAAAATGCATTCATATTTCTATCAAGGCTGTAAACTAAAGACTGTTTTACACTTGTAGAAGAAAACTTGGGTTTGGGGTTTTTCTAGAAATGCAACTCAGTTGCTTAAAAAAAGATAGTAATTAGTCTGTCAATTCTTGAGTTTAAAAAAATCAAATATAAAACCAAATATCCTTTAAAACTGTTGATGGAGTTCCAATGACTTGTAGTCATTTCAATACCTTCGTATAATTGAGAATACCTTTGTGTATGTCTGTGTGTGTCCAGGGAATTGTTTGAATTGGAATCCTTATTAAAACAATGAAAACTCAATTTAAAAATCCAATGTTGAAATTCCACAAGCGTGTCTGACTGTTAGTCTGATTCATACTCTTGTGAATGTGATGCTTTTAGAACTATTCTTCAATTAGTGTACAACTCTTATTGTATCACCCAATTTATTCTAAAAGCAAGTAAGTAAATGATAGTCCTTGATTTCCTCAGAGCTGAAGCTAAGCAATAGCTGTATAAATGAGGTTCCTAATATGAGTTTTTGAAAGACAGCTGCTTAAGAGCAATACAGAATTCCTCTTGATACATGAAGCAAAGCTAAATTTCCCCTGCAATGAAGCTATAATCTATCATCCATGACAGTTGCAAAATTATTTTCCATAACACTTTCTGCAATGCTTTTTTGCCTTGAACATGCTTATACAGGAAGTCCTCAACTTATGGCTACAATTGGGACCAGAAATCCAAGTCATTGTGGTCATAAGTCAAAGCACCCATGTGACTGGCTGTGTCGGTCATTAAGCAAATCACACAGTTTATTTATTTTTTATTTTATTTTATTTTTTATTTTATTTTATTTTAATTTATATGCCGCCCTTCTCTGGAGACTCAGGGCGGCTTACAATGCGTTAAGCAATAGCCTTCATACTTTTGTATATTTTATACAAAGTCAGCTTATTCCCCCACAAACCGGGTCCTCATTTTACCTACTTTAGAAAGGATGGAAGGCTGAGTCGACCTTGAGCCTGGTGAGAATTGACCTCGCAGTAATTGCAGGCAGCTGGAAGTTAAATACTGCCTTAGTAGGAGGCATTAGTCACCTACGCCACTCAGGCTCTTTACAATGCACCACACAAGCAACCACCACACAAATATTAACTCTACCATACACTTTATTGAATGTGCATCCGGATGTCAGACTGATGAGATTAGCCCTACATCAGGGTGTCAAACCCTGGAGGCCGGATTTAGCCCATGGGGTTCTGGCCCATGGGGCTGCCCTGGAAATAGCCAAGGACCAGCCTGCTGTGCCTCTGCCAGAGAAAACGGAGCTCATGTGCCCCCCCGAGCTCTGTTTTTGCTGGGAGAGCACTTGGGCCACCACAGGTGCCCCCGGCATGAATAATGTTGAGCTGGCCATGCCCATCCCAGCTCCCCGAGGTCAAACACAACCCTGATGTGGCCCTCAATGAAATTGAGTTTGACACCCCTTGCTGTAGATCAGTGATGGCCAACCTTTTTTCCATCGCGTGCCAGGAAGGGGTGGGGCAGGGGAGGTACGCGCATGCGCGTGCCCACACCCATAATTCTATGCACCCCGCCCTGCACCTGTGCGCCCAACTCCCCCTCGCCCCTTGCTCTTGGCCCGTTTTTCTTTGTCACCTGGCTCCAGATCCTCTTAATGCATCTGGGGAGGGCAAAAACAGCCTTCCCCACCTACCCCCAGGCCCTCCGGAGGCAGAAAACAGCCTGTTTCCCTACTTCTGATGGGCCCAAAAGGCCTAAAAATCAGGTTGCTGGCACACACATGCGTGCCAGAGCTGAGCTGGCGTGCCCACTGCTATGGCTACATGTGCCACCTGTGGCACGCGTGCCATAGGTTCGCCATCACGGCTCTAGATGGTCAAATAAGAATTGTAGGTCACTGAAAAATCAATCGATGGCTCATCTTGCAGCTGCCCAACCAAAACCACACAACTGCAAATGTGTTTGACGATCAGCTTGATACTTCAAAATGATAAAATCCCCACTGTGGCTGTCCTTTGTAAAAGAGACAGCTTTCTAGACCGCACTCCCGGCCTGATAATTTCTCTCCTTTGATTCTGCTCAGAGGAGCCCGGCCTGCCACTGTCTCCGGCAGACATCAAGGGGATTTTTGTTTATTATTAAAAAAAATCATTTCTTGCACTTGACCTCTTTGCACTTTGCAGAATAATTAAATGTCAGCCTTGTAAGGCTGAAAGAAGTCCAGTTTCTTGCTGAGTGATTTTTATACAGACAGGCTGGCCTTATTTTGTTTTATTTGATTGTATTCTCCTCCCAGTCTGGGGAAGTGCTCTGAATGCATACTGCGTAAGATAATCCCTTCCTTCCTTCCTTCCTTCCTTCCTTCCTTCCTTCCTTCCTTCGTTCCTTCCTTCCT
>JANHZT010001321.1:300942-311288 GCA_032468215.1 Stegonotus admiraltiensis
GTTTTCCCAGATGTGCCAATATGACATCTCTAATAAAATGGAACTTTGAGGAACTTCAAGCCTCAGAGTTTTCTTTCCCTGGGGGTGTTACTTAGAACCCTGACATTGTGTTTTTAGATTACTGGAAATTAAGTCCAGGCAATTAAAATAGTACCTTGTTAGTACTGATGGTGGAATTTCAAAAGAATTTGTCTATTTTGGAATAGGAATAGTCTGATGCTTAGCATCTTTTTTTCTGCTTATGATTTTAATCTGGGACCAATTTAAAGGTCTCTCACACACCAGAACTGGCACAGCCTATCCTTTACACTGGTGCAGCCTTGAGCTAAATAAGAACTGAAATCCAGAGAGTTCAAAAATTAGAGTGATGCTTTATTATTTTTTCCCAGTAACTGCTCCTACATAATTTTTATTTTAATCTACAGTTTCTATCAGCACAGAACCAATTAATGTCATTCAGTAGCTCACTTTTTTTTAAAGGCACATTTTTCAGATGATATTTTTCCAGCATCTAATATGGATCAGCACATGAACTAAATAGATAATAGCTATATAAATATATGTAGGCCGAGAAATTCCCCATGTTAAACTGTTCCAGAGGTAGAAAAACCTTCAAGAATTAATTTGCATACCTGTCCAAAGCATTACAGCCCAATTTCAGGGTGACTAAAGAAATGCTCCAAAATGCCTTTAGAAAAGAACAGATTAATTTCTCATCAAAGTCAATAACCATACTAGCTCATTTCTTGCATGGTTTTGCATAATAAGTCAGCATTGATTGCTACAAGTTCTAAGCATTAAGATGAGATCATTTGTAATATATAATAATATGTTCTCTCCATTTATAAAGTTGAGGTTGGTATCCTATTTAGCCTTACAGGTAGACAGATAAATTACCTACTGTAAATCCCCTTAGAAAACTCATTCTGAGGTGGGCAGGCAAGCTCAGAGATAGCATGTCTCATAAACTATGTTAGAAATGTGTGGATTAGGATGAATTGGGTCTGTTTTACTGTCCATGTGATTCAGGCAGAGTTCACAACTGTCATATTTTTCTCTGGAAGTTCTATAATGAAAACCTACATTCTCTAAAATGTCAGATTGTGGAATGAAACCTCATTTTCAGATACATATTTGACAAATAAAATTTTCCATTTCTGAATGGAGAATGATTAACAATACTGGGTGTTTAATCCCATTCTCCACTAAAGTACAGGAATTTTTGTATTGGAATGTTTATAAATCTGCTCCAGCTCTATATCCCTAGTACGTGTGCCTAGATGACAATTCCATTAAAAAGCAAATATGTCGGCAGATCCTGGTAGATAAAATGCAAAGCTTATTCATTCCAGAGATAGACAGATAGATAAATAGATAGATAGATAGATAGATAGATAGATAGATAGATAAACAGACAGACAGACTGATAGGTATAGAATAACTTTATTGTCACTTTGAATGTACACTAATTGACATATATTAAAATGAAATTTTGTTGCATATAACTCTCAAACGGTCACCACCTCCAATATACACTACACAAACATGACAAAATTAAATAAACAAATAAATACAAAATTATGCATATACCCACATATATTATAGGACACAGAGAAACAGAGGCTGTTTCTAGCAGCAGGGAAGTAGATCCTGAAAACAGTGCCTCTCCTTTCCTAATATGCCCTCATGCCCTAAACCTGGTTTCCTGCACCATGTAATGTCCCAGGAGACACTGCAGCTAAACAGCTAAATATAGTTTAGCAGAGGGGAAGAGAATCAAAATTTAGGATTGTGACCATGCCAAGTTTCATGTTGTTAAGTAACAAAGAGTTAAGTTTTACATCCCCTGGGATTCATGTTAAGAACCCTCTAAGAAAGAATATAAATCTTAACCAACAAATGCTGTCTTACACATTGGCAAAAAAAAAAAATCAAAACACAAAATACAAGCTGGGTGGATATGACCTCATAGATGACCCTCACTCTGTCAAGGACCTTACAGCACTCATTTCTAACGATCTATGTGCCAGAGCTCACTGTAACAGCATTGCCAAAAAAGCATTAAAAGTTGTTAACCTAATCTTGCGTAGCTTCTTCTCCGGTAATACTGAACTGCAAACTAGGACATACAAAATTTTTGCTAGACCTATTCTTGAATACAGCTCATCTGTCTGGAACCCGCACTGCATATTGGACATTAATACAATCAAACCAGTCCAGAGATATTTCATGAGAATAATCCTCCACTCCTCTGCTCCCAATAGAATAGCTTATGTCACCAGACTTGAAATTTTGGGCTTAGTCAATTTAGAATTTCGCCGTCTTCGGTCTGACCTAAGTGTAGTACATAAAATTATCTCCTACAATATCCTACCTGTCAATGAATACTTCAGCTTCAACCACAACAATACACGAGCACCCAATAGATACAAACTTATGGTAAACCGTGCCAAATCTGATTGCAGAAAATACGACTTCAGTAATAGAGTTGTTAATGCCTGGAATGCCTGTGACTGTGGTTTCATCCCCAAACCCCCAAAACTTTACCCTTAGACTGTCTACTGTCGACCTCACCCCATTCCTAAGAGGTCTTTAAGGGTGTGCATAAGCATGTTCCTACCATCCCTGTCCTAATGTTCCCTTTTATTTGTATCCATTTCATGTATTCATAATCATGTTTATACATATATCTGTTGTCTAACACATGCTTGATGAAAATAAATAAAAATAAAATAAATAAACTGAAAACATGCATTTTATAAAGTGAATTACATTCTTTAGCTTTTCCTTTGAAGGAAGACACTTCAAATCCTTGTGCTCTCCCTTTATTAGCTTTCAGAATTAATTTTTAAGTGGATAAACAGATCTGAGCATAGCATTAAAATGTGGCACACCACCCCAGATTTAAATCAAAGAGCACAACCTAAACAAAGATCCTCCCTTTTGGGTCAACCGTTAAGCACAAAGATTTGGAATCTGGTTGGCATTGCACTCAAGGGGATGATGATGATGATGATGATGATGATGATGATCTATTATAGAATATATATAATAATCAGATAGAATACTGATTCTATCTACAGAATCAGTTCTTCTAAATTACGTTTATTTTCAAGTACACTGCATGCTGTGCTGCAATAAATCCAGCAGAGAGCACTGTAAGAACATTTCATCCTTATAATTAAATACACAGTGTTTACTTCTTTGCACCAAGAAGGGATGAAATAAATGAATATTTGGGGTAAAAGATCCTACCATAATCTGTGACTTCAAGCTGCAACGGTAGAAATTGCAGCAATCTCATACCATTGTAAATTGCATCCCACGATTCCTTCCTACATCTACTCTTCATTTTTTTTTGGTTCTGGGGTGCAATCTCAGCAAATTTCTTGAATACCTGAAGGCCATCTGATAAATTCTATGTCCAGTGCAGATTGTTTTCTGCCAAAAATCCAATTTTCTTTTTAAATACTGAATTTGGCTGAAAAAGTAAATGGAGGAGGTATTGATAATGGGCCACTTACTGGGTAAGAGCTGCCATATAATAGTTTCGAAGATGATAAACAGCAGCAGTACCAAAACAGACATCAATGTTTGATTTTTCAAAAGACTGAGAGTCAGAGAAAGACTGAACTGTTACCATATTAATCTAGCAGTTGGCACTTGTTAGTTACTATATGGTTATGGCACATCTAGAAAAGCTTAGAATATATACTACTAAAGTATCGGTAGTCAGATGGCATTCTGCTTTCTCTTGTGGCAAAATATTGAGAAAATACACTATTGGTAACCGATTCTCTAGACAGGTATCTCTCTCTCCCTCCCTCTAGTTTCAGCTTCAGCAATCTCCCAACTAGAAAAAAATAAGAATTGGACACTGCAGAATATTCAAATGTTTTGTTGTACACCTGTTTACATAGCTAGATGATGCAATTTATTAGTAAATAACAAAGAAAAGCAGGAAGCTTCAGATATGTTATTCTTGAATTCAAGGCAGGCACTGCAATGCAAATTAAAGTATCTGATTGTGTCATCTGCATTCCTCCTCAAATTACCTTTGGCTCTTACTAACTGATTCCTTTATTCAGTAAATACAGATCAACAATATAATTCATGAATGGTGGAGCTGGCAGAGATGGCTAAATCGACTGTTTTGATTAAAGAAAAGAATATAAGTACTTTTGTTGCTACATGGAGACCACTTCTGGACTTTATGCTTGAGGTGGAAAAAATGAAACTTTGATTTGAGGTTTTACTGATTAGATTGATTTGTTGTTATAGAAATGGCTAGTTTATATTGTTTTGGAAAAGGAAATGTTGAGGTTTGATATTAATGCTTTATTCTACTGCAACAGAGTCGGAAGTCAATGCTTTTTTTCTTTTCTCTCTCCCCGCTCACTTTCCTTTCCCCTTTTCCTCCCCACTATGTCCTATTATTTGCTTTCATAATTTGTACTTTATTCTATAATCTAATAAAAAACATTTAAAAAAACCCCAATATAATTCATGAATGATATACTATACAGACAGCATGTTTTTAGGAATTTTTCAGATTCTGGCTTGTAGAAATTTTATGTGACACATGTTCAGAAGGCACAATGATTTATGGATTTTTCTGAAAAGAGTTATAGTAGCCGCCCACTGTGGGTGTGGGTGACCAAATGATTACATCCATGTCCATCATGTGGAACAGCATCTCCCATACATACATACAAACCAGAGGTGGGTTTCAGCAGGTTCTGACCAGTTCTGGAGAACCGGTGGTGGAAATTTTGAGTAGTTCGGAGAACCAGTAGTAAAAATTCTGACTGGTCCCGTCCCTATCTATTCTCTGCCTCCCAAGTATCAGCTGATTGGGAGGAAATAGCGATTTTGCAATAACCTTCTCCTGGAGTGGGGTGGGAATGGAGATTTTCCAGCATCCTTCCCCTGCCACGCCCACCATGCCACACCCACCAAGCCACACCCACAGAAGTAGGTAGTAAAATTTTTTGAAACCCACCACTGATACATACATACATACATACACACACACACACATACATACATACATACATACATTGTCTTTGCATTCAAAAATCTGATCAATCTATTAGAGAGAGGTGAAGGGGGAAAGAAGCTATATCACCTGTTCTAGGATGCAATCTAGGTTGTATCACGCTTAAAGGTAAACAGCAATATTTTTCTCCAAATTATCTTCCCTTAATCATACACACATAGGACCCTCTGTCCGATGTCATATCATAACAATAAGTATATCAATAAGTATAATTTTTGCTGTATAAGTATATACAGCAAAAATTATGCTGCCTGCGGAATCTGGGAGTTGTAGTCTTTGTATATCTGGAAGGAACTAGGTTGGAGAAAGGCTATAAAATGGCCTCAATGGAAGCTCTTACACCAGGGGTACTGGTGTAAAAAGAGGTGCAAGCTCCTTTTGAGATTTAAAAATCAGGATGAACATTATTTGGGTCTTGAAATAACTAGGCAGGCAATGCAGCTCGTTAGAAGATGAGAACTTAACTGATGATACAATTTTGTGTTATAAATTAAAGTTTTGAAGTTTATTTAAAGTTTAAATAAACTTTAACATGGTTTACCATGGCCAAAATGTCTTTAATCTTAGATAGATGTGGCAGTTGCTAAAATAACAGATATTGGTAAAAAATACTACCAATGAGACAATCTAGAATCAAATCACAATGAATTTAGTATAAGATTGTAGTTATGATGCATAAATTGGCTGTGAAATGCACAAGAAATGGAAGTGACTACAGGCTTCCTTCCTTCTGTCCTTATTTCACTTTTAAATAATCCATGGTGAGCCATGGTGGTGCAGTGATTAGAATGCAGTATTGCAGGCTAACTCTGCCAACTGGTATAGTGATTCAGGAGTTCGATTCTGACCGGCTCAAGGTTGACTCAGCCCTCCCTCCTTCTGAGGTCAGTAAATCGAGGACCCAGATTGTTGGGGGCAATATGCTGACCCTGTAAACCACTTAAGAGAGGGCTGTAAAGCACTGTGAAAAGGTATGTAAGTCTAAGTGCTATTGCTAATCTAAAATACATTACAATCTAAAGAGGACCAGATTATGCACACACAGCTTCTAAAATTGACCAAACTGGGCAGCTTAAATAGTAATTATAAACTTAGACAAATTCACAGACATCATGCTAATTGATAACAAATTTCTGTGGTGGCAAACTGAAGCCTAGATACTATGAAAATATAATATATAATATAATATATTAACTCTGGATGCTCTTATCAAAGATAAGGCCCTAATCATCTTACTGGTAGCAGTTTGAAGCGGACTAGATTAATCTTGGCCTCCCTCTCAGCAAAGCAGTTCTCAAATTCTTATTTATTATTTTATTTATTAGATTTTTATTCTACCCTTATTACTTTATAAGTAACTCAAGGTGGCCAACATACATAATCCTCCTTCCTGCTTTTATTTTCCCCACAACAACCACTCTGTGTGGTGGGTTGGGTTGAGAAAGAGTGACTAGTTTAAAGTCAACTGGCTTTCCTGCCTAATACAGGACTAGAACTCACAATCTCCTGGTTTCTAGGCCAGCACCTTAATCACTACACCAAGCTGGCTTTTCCAGGCTCATTAAATGTGAAACAGATGTGTGTGTGTGTGTGTGTGTGCCCACATGTGTGTGTATGCAAGACTCTCTCTCTCTCTCTCTTTCTCTCTGTGTATGTGTGTGTGTGTGTGTGTGAGAGAGAGACAGAGAGAGAGAGAAAGAGAGAGACTAATATTAAAAAAATATGTGAAGAGATAAATCTGCATTTTAAATAACTTGAAATTTGACCTCAATAAACCTGACTGGATTAAAGCCATTTTTTGCAGTACTTTAGAACGGTCATTTTACAATCCCATATATATTTCCCATTCTCCACAGCATAACAGCAGCAGGATTATTTGGGCTTTTTTCAACTCTTGCTCTTTTCACTCTTCTGCCTCCCCTCTACCCCCTGCCCCGTTCCTTTACTTAGATAAACTCACATACACAAAAAAGTAGGATAAAATAAAACTATTCTCTTCCCCTCCCCTTTACTGCTCATGCTTTTTAATAAATGCAGAGCTCAACAGCAGTCTTTACCTTTTAAATGAGACTGTGAGAGGAATGTCTAAATTTCTATTTTTTTTTTAAATTCCATTTCAAGAACACCAGAGTTGGCAGAAACAGAACCTTGGAGAGCACTTTCATGCTTAGCTTGCTGAAAGGGGAGCTTAAACTCCCATAAAACACCCTTTGAAAAAAATGCAAATCAGTTTTCTAAGGGTTGTTTTTTTTTTTTAAGTCAAGTGCAAAGAATATAATGTGACCTGATTTTATTCATAATTCCTTTGGGAGAGAAGATATCTGACAGGCATACACACTTTTTCACTACCAAAAATAAGTATATGTTGCTCCCTTTTACATTATTTGTGTTGTACCCATCTTGGGAAGTCTAATGTATTTCCCAACACTTCTGAATGCAGTTCTGAATGGAGGAGTTTGTGAGTGAAAGAACGTGGATTTTTTTGTGGGGAGGAGGGTGCCAGCTGCTAATTGGACGACATCATTCTTGTTAGAACAATGCCTCTACTTCATGTTTTTTTCTGAATTTAGAAAGGACATTAAGCTGACGTCCAAGGAGCTACAAAGCTGAAGATCCGCAGCTCTCCCAAAGCCATCTTTGATAGCATGATATAAAATGTGCAGTTTGCACCCATTTGCAGTTTATTATTTAGATCAGGGATCTCCAAACTTGGTCATTTTAAGACTCGTGGACTTTAGCTCCTAGAATTCCCTGGGAAGTCCACAAGTCTTAAAAGTTCCAGGTTTGGACATCCCTGCTTTAAATCAACACATATTCTCTCACAGAATTGAACCATATATGCGATGTTCACTCAGGAATACCCACAGAACACTAAAGAATGCCAATGTGGTTTGTTTGTGTGTATGTGTGCGTTTTGGTTTCGTCTACTATTATTAGTTTATATCTTTTTTGCTGATTCTGCTGATTCAAGGTTTACTCAGCCCTCCCTCCTTCCAAGGTTGGTAAATCGAGGACCCAGATTTTTGGAGGCAAGATGCTGGCTCTATAAACTGCTTAGAGAGGGCTGTAAAGCACTGTGAAGCAGTATATAAGTCTAAGTGCTATTACTAATTTAAAATACACTACATTCTAAAGATCAGACTATGTGCACACAGATTCTAAAGTCTCTCTCTCTCTCTCTCTCTCTCTCTCTCTCTGTGTGTGTGTGTTTGTTTGTTTTGGCTTTGTCCATTATTATTAGTAGTTTATCTGTTTGTATGGTGACTTCCCTGAAATTCCTCTCATCCCCTCAAAGGATCAGCTAAAGCCCAAGTTAACCTTTCAGTAGGTTGAAGCTATTCAACAAGTTAACTGAATTGCCTGTTTACTTTCCATCTTACTCTACAACATCTGGTTTCTCATTTATAATAGAGAGAGATATCTCCAGCAGTGCCTTAGAGGCAATTGTGTTGAAACCTATTGGAGAAGGCAGCCTGCTGTCATTTTGCACACGTCACTCCAGAAAACTCACCTCAGAAGAATGTAATTATGTTATTGGGAATAAAGAATCAAGCAATAATAGTGGCTTTTCCAACCTGACATCATCATCAAAGGGAGCGCTGAAAGTTCACACCAATCACCAGAACTTACTTTCAATCTGCAACTTCGAAATTCATGAAATTGAATCAGCCGCACATTTGATGGTTCTTGTTTTCTCCTCTGTTTGATTTCCTCTTTTCCTATATTCTCCAGCCTCCTGACTGCTGAGTAGATTAAGAAAAAACTGAAAAACCAACCGCAATGTTTGTACCAACACTCTGAATTTGACTCTGAATTTCCTTTGTAGATGAGGAAAGTCTGGCCAAGCAGCCTTTCAACTAATCCAAAAACAGTGAAACCACCATAGATGTAGAGTGAAGAATGTGGATGTTCTAATCAGAAATGAATCCTGACACTGAGAAAATTACCAGTCCATTGAATGCAGAGCTGGAGGAGGCAGGTAAACCAAGGTTGCTGCAACTGGGGAACAATTACTGTATACTGATTATGAAAGGTCTGGGTTCTCTGGATAAACCTGGCTAGCAGTAGAGTCACTAGGAACATTTAGAGGAGGATCTCTTCCAATTATGGAGAAACACCTTCTCTTTAGAAGACGGATCATGGCTAGCTTCATTGAAGAACCATGGGCCTTATAAATTTATTTAGATGGCAAACAGGTTTTTGACTGATGTCCATAATGAAAACCTGAGCAATTTGGGTATGAAACCATTATTGTGAATTACTTGGGATATTCCGTTGAACGCATAATTATTTTCTGTAACTAAGTGAGCTGCAAAAAAGACAATATTGTGCATTATGCACTAGCCAAGATCAGATTATTAAAGTTCTGGAGCATACCTTTCTTTCTTTTTTTTGTTGGTGACTATGATAGTGTAGACTTTAGCAGTTTGAACCATTCAGTTAGGAATGGGCAGGATCAGAAGCACCATAGACCTTGCAAACCATGGTGAGTTCAAGGAATGTGAAACCAGAACCATGCTTTTTGGCTCCAAAGTCCATGCAACAGCACAACGCACTATCATGATGAGTTTAAGGGAAGTGATATGAAAACTGTACTCTTCCTTGCTCAACTATCCTGGATAGGTAAATAGCTTCTTTCCCACTTTCATAGTTCTATTTATAATGGCAATCTTTTGAAATGAAACAAGTGAAAAAAATATAATTAGCAATAGCAGAAGCACTTAGACGTATCTATCGCATACATTTACAGCACTCTTTGGGTTGGTATACAATGTCAGTGTATTGCCCCTAACAATCTGGGTCCTCATTTTACTGATATCAGAAGGATGGAAGGCTGAGTCAACCTTAAACCAGGGGTGAAATGCTCCCGGTTTGGACTTGCTCGGGCGAGTAGGTAACGATGGAGGCGGGCAGTTTGGAGAACCGGTAGCAAAAATCCCTGCCCCCGCCCCCCATGCCAGCTGAGCCACACGATCATCAGAACTTTTTTTTTCTTTTAAATGGCTCTGACGATCCAAGCTCTGGCGATTCCAGCTGAGTTGCCTGATCGTCAGAGCCTTTTGAAAGCATTTTTAACACGGTTTTACATGTAAAAAATGGTTTTAAAATTAAAAAAAATTGGCCACGCCCACCCAGTCATATTAACCCCCCCACCAAGCCACACCCACAGAACCGGTAGTAACCAATTTTAGATTTCACCACTGCCTTAAACTAATCAGGATTGAACTCCTGGCTATGGACAGAGTTTGCCTGCAATATTGCATTCTAACCACTGTGCCCACCACAG
>JANHZT010001321.1:356472-368178 GCA_032468215.1 Stegonotus admiraltiensis
AATGGACTCCAGAGGATGGTAGAGGACAGGAAGGCCTGGAGGAATGTTGTCCATGGGGTCGCGATGGGTTGGACACAACTTCACAACTCACAACAACAACAACCTTGTTACGTAATCAGTACACTTTTCAGTCTGGGCTTATATATCTAAGTGACAGAATATAGATGTTAAAGACCTTTATGATGGAGGCTTATTAGGAGAGAACACATCTGTGGATTCTTCCTATAGTATCCTTGCATTATCAAGCAAGTGAGGTTACAGCAAGACTGTCAAACTTGCGGCCCGCAGGTTGGATGTGTCACCCGCTGGCCATGCCCACACCCAGTTTAGCAAAGGGGGGAAAAGTTGTGAGTCACCCCTCGAACCCAGGGGTGAGTTTGACACCCCTAGGTTAGAGGAAACCCAGGTATTGCATGATTACAAGAAAGAGATGACAAGCTCCCTGCACAAAAGTCTTGAATGCATAATTCTAAAATAGCCGCCATGATGTCCTGATGATTTCTGTGTTCTTCAAAATGTTATCAGTGAGGAGACGAAGAATGGAGGAGAAATTTCTCTCAATTGATTTTTCTTTGCAATTTATACAAACTTGAAAAAGTCATTGAGTCAAGGCTGAAATACCACTCTTATAGTTTTGTGGTCTTGTGTGTAAGCTGCAAGTGAGCTGGGTGATTTTGAGAGTCAGTGGTAAAACCCACCAAGTTCCAACTACTCAAAACTTCTCTGCCCAGAATCTCTTATATCTTTCTAGAGAATATCCTATCTCTAGAAATTAAACGTTTGGCCCATTTGGTCATGTTATGTATAGGTATATATAAAGGTATATACATTTAATAAATAAATAATTGGGATCACAATATGGTTGGAAATAATTGTTGTGAAGAATTCTGGTACTGCAGTATAAATTTGCTCCAACATATACACCAGGATCCTGTAGCAGAAGTGCAATAGAAAGTTTGGCAACAAACACACTAGAATGATGCAAATATGCTTGGCATGTTGAGTTTACCTTTAAAGTCACACCATCAATTTAAAACTCACAGTTCCATTAAAAAGACAATTAAAAGACAATTAGAATCATTCCAAGTGTCAGTACCAGTGCTGAGCTTCCCCGATGATGAGTTTATTCTAATTGCATTTAAATTACAATTCCATCAAATTGTGCATTATTCATACATGCTGCTATGCCAAGAGATCAAGACAAACTTAATGTAGGAAACCACAGAGAAACTGTAAAACAGCTGCAATTATATTGCTGGAGGTTATTAAATATCACCTAGTCCATATTGCTATGGGGTATTAAAATGAAACTACAAAACAGAAAACAAGCTAGCAGAAACAATATTATATTACTGATACTCCTGTGCAATCCATTGCAACGCTAATTAAAGATCAGCTGAGAACCATTTTCAAATGAAAATACTGAATATGGCCCTATTCTGCTAAAATTCAGGGTGGTTGTACCACTGATTGTAGCAGAATTAATTAATTAATTGATTAATTAATTAATTAATTGATTAATTAAATTAATTTTATTTTATTTTATTTTATTTTATTTTATTTATTTAAAACATTTATATACAGTAGCTGGCCATCTTATAATCAACTCTGGCCAGCTTCCAAGCTAGATTTTATTCATTGATTATAATTTAACAGAGCACATATCCATGTAGTCTTCTTTTAAAAGTTGAGATCCCATCACTTTTTATTTAATGAAACAGTAGGTATATTGCAATGATGGCTAACCTTTTTGCCGTCATGTGCCAAAACTGGGGGGAAGTGGGGGGGGGAGTCACGTGTGTGCGTGCCCACACCCATAATTCAACTCAGATCCAACTCAGATAAGCATCATGTTCTGTGAAGCATTTCAGCTAAATCAGCCAATATGCTTCAATGGAATCTGCCCTCCATAGTCTTAGAACATAGAACATAGAATCAAAGAGCTGGAAGGGATCTCGGAGGTCCTCTAGTCCAATCCCCTGATCAAGGCAGCCGCAGAAGACTTATACCATCCTGGTCAAATGATTGTCCAGTCTATTTTTGAAAACCTCCAGCAATGGACCACCCACAACTGAGAATGTATTTTTTATTTTAAACATTTACTGTATATAGCTGTCTATCTTATAACCAGCCCAAAAACCAGATTTTATTCATTGGTGTTAATTTAACAGAGCACATATCCACATGCGTAGTCTTGTTTTAAAAGTTGAGATCCCATCACTTTTCATTTGATGGAAGAATAAGTATACTTTATGCAGGCACCACTGAATCTAATCTTTGGAACAACAGAATTGCTGCATTTGTAAAACAACAACAACAACAACCCACAAAACTGTGCACCTGCAGCCTTGACTATGGGCTATAAAAAAGAATTCCTGACACCATGCAGTATTTTCATTCAAGCTAGGAATATGTATGTAGAAACTCTCAGCTAGACAGGAAAATTGCCTTTAAACTCATGGCAGCCCTTTCAAATAAAAAACGACAAAGGTTCAATTTACTTCTGGCTTGATAGAAATTGCAGTTCATTTATTTCCTGAATTTATTCCTGTTCAATATTACATGCTAACTTCATTTAACCTATCAATTACACATTGTTCTTTCACATTAGTTTTCACTGCAGGAAGACCCAGGGTGGTCTTGAAATAAGATCTAACTCCAGTAGTTAAAAGATATATATAACAAACATCTGAAAATCAACTCAAGATGAGAACACTGCTTCCTGCCCTCTATTTTTTTTTGCTTTCTATCAATACACCAAAGAGAATTGGCTAAAATTAATTAATTTATACAGTTGCTGGAAACTTTGCCACAAAATATTTCACCTTTAGTTCTGTGAAAAATGCCGACAAAGCAGTCTCCCCAATAGATTTATACAAAGCAGGCTTCAGCAAATGAGTATGTATGTGAATACCTAGTCTGTCTGTCTGCCTGCCTGCCTGCCTGCCTACCTCAAGATCATGATGTACTCACTGTTGGATGCAGTGGTGAAATTCAATTTTTTTTTACTACTGTGGGCATGGCTTGGTAGGCGTGGTGTGGCTTGGTGGGGAAGGATACTGCAAAATCCCCATTCCCGCCCCACGCCAGGGGGAAGGATATTACAAAACCTCCATTCCCACCCCATTCTGGGGCCAGCCAGAGACGATATTTGGCGGTTCTCTGAACTACTCAAAATTTCCGCTACCAGAAATTTCCAGAACCTGTCAGAATCTGCTGAATAGCACGCCTGGTGGAGGTGCTTTCGATAAGAAAATATTTACACATTTTGGGTATGCTATGTTGAGTTCAATAAGGAGCAATGACAACAAAACAGAAAAGAGTGCCGTAATTTGATAAAGTTAATTAATTAATTAATTAATTTTATTTGATTTTTATACCGCCCTTCTCCAACAGGACTCAGGGCGGTTATAGGGCTATAAGCCAGGATGTGAACATGAGTGAATCTAAGCATCAAGGAAATAGACTCTGTGGATATGGGTAGGTTCAGGTCTACTTGTGCAGTGCTACACGCCCCAAGTTTTCCTATTTTTGCTTCACCTATCACAATAGTGACTTGACACAAATGAAGTGCTTTCACCAGACCTTTAATATAAGTGGGAGCATGAGCTCTCAGCTGCCTTCCACCTTGTTTTCATACAAGAGCAAGATCAATAATTGTTCTGTCAGGAGAAAGGAAGTGTAAACAAATTATTTCATAATAATTATGTGACCTTTTCCTTTGGTGCTTTCTAAAGTGAGGAACTGAATTACAATGGAATATAAGCAAAGACATTGAGAATTATGTTGTAAATAGCATTGGGCCTTGAAGGAGATCTGGGTGAGGTAAAGTGAGCCTAGAATAAATCTCTCCAAGACAGAGATGTTCACCAGTAAAAATGGGACACAGTATTAACGTTGGATCCAACAGTTTCTCTGGACAGGCAAAGCCCTTCCTGGAGGAAGTTCATAACTTAGAAGATCCCATGGACTCATGGCTCCTGAAAGACAGGTGGAAGATGTGGCCTGGAAGGTGCACCAACTATGATCTATCTGAACCAATTGTTTATACCTTTAATCTTTGCTCAAATGGTCTACACAGTAAGTCACTCTATAGGAAGCTGCCTTTAGAGATGAACCAGAAGCTGCAGTTAGTACAAAAGACAGCAAGATTACTAGTGAGACCACTTTACCAATCCAGAATAATACCTAGATTAAAGTAGGCTTCCAGGCCCAATTCAGTGAGCTGACTGTTATCTTGAAAACCTTACATGTTAGAGCACCATGATAACTCAGGCAATGCAATGCCATAACAGAACTTGCCTGCATTGTCTAGTTATCTAGGGCCCCCAGCTGAGAGACCCCATTCCTAGTGAGATATGGGAGAATAACATGGCATTATGGTCCTCATTTCATGGAGTTCTCTGCCTTGAAAAGATATATGGAGCCCCTTTCCTTCCTACATTTCAAAAGCACGTTAAAGGGTTCTTTTCCCAACAAGTGTTTAACTCTAGCTGATTGGAGAAAACACAATAGTTTTGATGACTGTGCATGTCGTTAATTTATTGTTTCACTACATTCATTTAATTATACTGTAATTTATATTGCATCTTTGTTGTCTCCTACCAGAGTATTTTGGGATTAGGGTGGGCTAGAAAGGTCAACTACACAAATAAGTATAGTCTCCTATCCTTTCCAGCTTTTCTTTGATGTCATTCCTCCTTTATTCATTCCCCTTAACACAACTGTAGTCATGATTTATCCCTGGAAGTATTTTGAACTGCATATCTCTGCATGGATCTCTTTCATTTGTTCATTTGTTCCTTCAAACAAACAAACAAACAAACAAACAAACAAACAAACAAACACCCTTGAATTCTGGAATCACTGTGATCTATTGCAGTTAAACAGGCCAGCCTATCATAACAACGATATTCTTTTTTTTTAGATTAAATATTTTGAAGTTGCTATTTGTAATGGCCCATGATTTTTGGTGGTCGTCTGATTTATGTATCAAAGAAATATCCTAGGAGAGTGAGATTTGGGCTTAGGGGTGAATTCCATTCCAATCAGAACTGTTTTGTAACTAATACATTGAAAGTGAATAAAGCTCTAAATAATATTTCTTAAATGGAAACCACAAAAGGAATCCAAACACCCAGGCAATATATACCTTATCATTTCAGAGGCCCACCTGATTAGGAAAAAAAGAAGAATTTCATTATCTCCACACATTCAGTGGATGTTTATGTACTGAATACCAGTACGCTATTCCATTTTGGGGTAACCATTATTCTGTAAAGCAAAAAAAAAAAAGAAAGAAAGAAAGAAATAAATAAAGAAAGAAAGAAAGAAAGAAAGAAGAATGAAAAATAACAGACAAAAGAAACAAAACATGGGAAATAAGAGAGACAAATTCATTTACTGTTATCTCTCCATACCTTTCTACCTTTTGCAAACCATCATTGTTTCCACCACATGCATGCAGTGCTTCATACATTTTTTCTTTACACTTTTCACCTCTTTCTTCAATCTTCTTCTTCCTCTTGACCCATTAACGTTTCCCTTCTGTATTTGTTTCATGATTTGATGGTTATTAATGCTGTTTATATGATCAAATCATCCCAATGTATTTTGATCACTCACTTTTGTAATCGGTCCACATTCATTCTTGACCTTCTCTCTTCTTGTTTTACCACACACAATGCTTATGATTTCAACTCCTATAGCATTCATCTTTATTTTGTTTCTCTTGAAATAACCAAGTCTCCATAAGAGCAGAAGCGCTGTCCTATACAAGTAGCCCTCGGTTTTATGTTGGTAATTGAGGACCATCATCATTGTCATCGCTAAGTGTCACAGTTGTGAAGTGTGATATTAGGTGATCACAACCACAATTTATTAAGTGAGGATGTTACATGGACACCATTTGCAACCTCCTGCCGGCTTCCCCATTGACTTTACTTGTTGGAAGCTGGCAAAGAAGGTCACAAATGGTGATCACGTGACCACAGGACCCTGGAACAGCTGGAATTCTGAGGACCAGTCATAAGTATTCTCATTCATTGCTGTTGCAGTTTTGAACAGTGACTGAATTAGTGGCCATTAACTGAGGACCATCTATACGCACAGTTTTGCTTCTTTCCATTCTGTGCATCAGACCACACGCAGCCCACTACTTTTCTTCTAACATCTTAAAAGGTTTCCACTCATTTCCCATTTTAGCAAACATTGTACCAAGATACACAAATTTATCTATTTGCTCTGTTTTGTTTTGTTTTTGCCATTTAAACATAACTGGCAATTATTCATTCCATTTTCCCTGTTACAGAAGGTCTTTAGTACAGTACATTAGTCTTCAATACTTCAGATCCAAATTCTTTACTGCATCTTACAATCTATTATCCGCCACAAACGAGCAGGGTTCTTAGGCAACATAAATCTAAAGATAAACATATCCAATTGATTTATTCTTTTCTACATGTTTGTAGGAATAGATTTAAACCACATATTAGAAAAAGATTCTTTTCTAAGCAGATATTACATAGTCACAATTCTTATTCTTTTTTTTTGTATTTCTGAATAGCCTAATCATTTTTCTTTTCTTTTCTTTTTTGCATTCTCTCTTCTCATTTCTATCACTAAGTAGTTCATGTCATCCGATGATCATTGTTCTCGTGGATTGCGTTCATTCAGAATATTGTACAACTTGTCCAAATCTCTTTGCTGTTTCTTTTGCCATCATTCACTGCAGAATAACCTGCGACTATCACTGATTTATGAAGTGTGGCTTCCATATGCATTCAGAACAATTTAGTTGCTACAAATTCTTGACATAGCGTTAGCCATTTTACTCATACTTATGACCATTAAATAATACCTTTTATTCTAGTTATATTCCAAACTGCAGTCAGATATATGCCATGGTGATTATTACCTGGGTGAGCCCATGCATAATGACTTTTGCCATTCATTCTGCTATTAAGACTTTTACATAATGCTTTTAAATAAGAGAATCTGTGGACTAGGTTAACAAGCTTAATTGTACCTGCTAGTGGTAAGTTTTGGCACATTTTAACTTGCACACATATTCTGGTTAATATGCAAACAAAACTCAAATTTATCCAAAACATGCTCCTACTCATCTATGCAAGCTAATATTTTGAATTTAGAGATTGTTGTTCACATGTCATCAACTAGGAGATACAACATATGCAGTGTATTGAATTACCACTAGTTGGGAACTTTTACAATTCTGCTCTCACAATAATTGATAAGCGAACAGCATAAAAATCTTCATAAAAATAATGCCATTATTTGCAAAAAATATATCAAATACACAAGCAAACCACATTTGGTGTATGTCATTGTTTGCAAGTCCACTGTCCATTCAGTGCAAGAACTAAGCCTGTCTCTGTGACTCAGAGGAGGCAAAAGCAAATACACATTGACAGATGAACTCTCATCTCCAAAAAGCTCCTAATCACAGAACTAGAGACAAAGCAGAATAGCAACAAAATGCTAACCCTGGAGGAATTATTACATTTAACCATCTATTATCACTAAGCTCTACATTAATATATCCAATGCCATGTAAAATGAGGATTAGAACAAAGCTTGATCTAGTGGTTAAGGCAACAGGCTAGAAATTGGGAGTTCTGGTCCAAATCTGGTCCATGAAGCCAGCTGGGTGACTTTTGGCCAGTCACTCCCTCCCAACCCTGGGAAGAAGGCAAACCACTTCCAAACCCTTGACAAGAAAACTGCAGGGAGGACAGCTGGACTATTCAATCACTATTTAGATTATAAAGAAAACAATTCACCAATTGTGGAATTTAATAAATTGAATTCATTGGGAAATTAACTTTTTCCATTGGAGAATAACTTATTGTCCTAAAGGATTACTTTTAGAAACCAATCCTTGGTGACAAAAGAGTTGGGGGCCACTGGCATACTCTATTACTATTACTATTGATACTATACAATTTTCTCTAAACTATGTATTACTATATATTATTGCTATATGGTACTATTTCTTCTACCAGTACACCAGTGGTTAAATTCAATTTTTTTTTACTACCGGTTCTGTGGGTGTGGCTTGGTGGGCATGGTGTGGTATGGTGGGCGTGGCAGGGGAAGGATACTGCAAAATCTCCATTCCCACCCCACTCCAGGGGAAGGATATTGCAAAATCCCCATTCCCATCCCTCTCCTGGGGGAAGGATATTGCAAAATCCCCATTCCCACCCCACTCTGGAGCCAGCCAGAGGTGGTATTTGCTAGTTCTCTGAACTACTCAAAATTTCCGCTACCGGTTCTCCAGAACCTGTCAGAACCTGCTGGATTTCACCCTTGCAGTATACTATTACTACTATACCACAACTATTACTAATATGCAATAGTGTTTTACTTTTACTGACCCTGGTCTACTTTAAATCTGGGATTTCTTCTATTGTTATTTTCTTCTTTATTAATTGGCAGCAGGTAAAGCACTGGCACCTTCCCAATGTTGTGCTTGGGTTGGCTTTGCTGGCCCTCTACTTTTTCCTCCAGACCCTTTAAGTCTCTGGGAAGAAAACACCACTTTTTTTATTTGTTGTTGTTGCTGCTGCTGCTGAGCATCCAAAACACACTCTTCTCTTGTCTCCTCCTCTACCTCTTTCAAGATAAGCAATTCTGCTGTGCTGATGATAGGGAAAAGGCTCAGGTAGGAGCAGAGAAAGACAGTTCTGATACCTGAAATTTTCTCTGCGGCTTGGTCTTCCATAGGGATCACCTAACTCTGATTGTTTCTATTTTGTAAGAAAATGTGGCAGAATGGATGAGATTTGGGTTCCTTCTAATACATTTATTGAGGCCTTGGGGGCATGACTTCTCTGTCATGGTGCTCACCCTTTAGAGTAGTATTCCCTTAAAAGTCTGTATGTTTCACACTCTGATGATGTTCTGTAAAGCATTGGAAGCTTGATATTTTTTCCCCAAGCTGTGGGACAAGGTAGCAGGTGGAGGTTCTGTAAGATTTGATTGGGTATAATTTTGTTCTGTTTTATGTAGTCTTTCTGGATGCATATTATTCTTTGTTTATTGTTCTGGTTATTGCTTTTTATTATGTAAAGTGCCCAGAGTCCAGCATTGTTTGAGTTTACCTATGTAAACATACAAACAAAGAAACAAATAAATAAAAGTTTATTGAATTTCCAGCTAAGTTTTTATGAGAGACACAGGGTCCAATTTAATAATGTGGACATTATAATTCTTGGTTATTTGCTTTCCCCCTGCTCTCCTGCATTGGGCATACAGGCATTCTGCTATTATAATATCAGCAGTTTCTTCCCTCACCCTCCTCCAATTGTAAGGACAAGCCATAAAGTTCCTAGGTGTATTCCCTGTAAGTAGTACAGCACAGAACTGTTATTCAAAACTTATTTGTGACCTTGTCGCTTTTCTGTGGCTCTCCGTTCTCAAAATCATCATCGCCCTTCTGGTGGATGTTGACAATCCATCCACTCTAGGACTGAATCTCAATCCCAACTATTGCTGTCAGCAGCATTAATTAATTAGTTCAGAGCCGTGGTGGTGCAGTGGTTAGAATGCAGTACCACAGGAAACGTCTGCTGACTGCAATTTGGCAGGTTGCAAGGTTGACTCAGCTTTGCATCCTTCCAAAGTCGGTAAAATGAGGACCCAGATTGTTGGGGACAATAGGCTGACTGTAAGCCGCTTAGAGAGGGCTGTAAAAGCACTGTGAAGTGGTATATAAGTCTAAGTGCTATTGCTAATGGTACCCTGGGTAGAGATTCTACCCCATATTCACCTGATCATGAGGAAAAAGACTTGGAAGTGTTCACCCAACACATCTGGCTTTGGCTTTCCAATATCATCAACTAACAGACTGAAGAAACCTTGCCCACAAAGCAATAGAGCAGGTCAGAAAGCCAAGGCCTGGTTCTTTCCCAAATCCACACTGAATTCTGTGCCATTGTAAGCCACAATGCTTGATGGCCTGAGAAGCCCTCACAAAAATAGAAGTATCCAGATGTCTGTCGAAAGCAAAGCAAAACAAAACAAGAAATCAAGTAATCCACCAAAATGATTAAGCGAAGCAGGTGTAAGATGCAGAATGCAAGACAAGATATATAATGTTTTGTGTTCTGCATATGTTCCTCCCCTCCCCTCCCCGGAAGCGCTCTTTCCCTCTTTTTTTGTCAACATTAATCTGCACAGATGGCAAAAATCCTAATCTCTGCTATGTGCTGAAGGGGCGAGGTGGGGGGGTGGGGGGTGATTTTTAATGAAATGAGAATTTCAAGGTTTATGCAGAAAACATTAGAGATGCTATTAATTTTATTTTCTGAGGCCTAAACTGCATTAGCTGTTATTTGGCAGACTCTGTATTGTAAGGACTATTATTACTGGCATACTTAGAAGGAGGGTCAGTTATTGTCCAGCTTTACTGGCACTAAACTTTGGCCTTGGTATGAGAAGTCCAACTCCTTGATAGGAGTTTAAATGGTTCCAAAATCCCATTATATAAAAATTGTTCAGTGTTAACAAGTAGCATTCAGGCACATTAGTGCCATATTAACTGCACAAGCCAGGGGTATTTTATCTTTAGTATCATCCTCAAATGAAAACATCACTCACCTTCACCTGGAACCAAACTTTGCTTTCTTGCTCTTACAGCAACAATAATAAAAAAAGACTATGATAAACAAAATTACTTGATATGGGATCTGTTTTATCAATGGTTAGATAAGAAAACATGGAAATGAAATATGAAATATAAAATGGATAAAATAACAAAATATATAAAGAGGGGTTCATTCTCTTTTGAAAGATAAGCTATTGTCAAACAACTGGTAAATGAGAATAATAATGCAATAAACTGTTAAACAAGAAAATGCTGGATAGAGGATAAAGCACAAAAAGATTTGTAACCGATCAATACACTTTCTGTAATTGTAATGTGTTTTAAGTTTGTTTAAAAATGAAAAACTTTTTTTCAAAAAAGGAAAAGAAAAAAAAAGAAACAGCCTGCCTCCTGGAATCCTGGGTGCTCCATCACTGGAACCGTTCAAGCAAAGGATGGACAGCCATGTGTCTGGAATGGTTTGAGGATTTAGGCCGTGGAAACAAGTTGGATGAAGAGAGCTACAAATACTCTGCCAACACTGATCCTATGAATTGCTCTGCCATTTAATTGTCATCCCATCGAGCCCACACCAGTAGTTTGATAATTAGAACATGCTAAAGCAGTTCATCAGATGCTTCACTGAATGTGGACAGCATTCCAATAATTTATTAAGGAAGCTTCTTGTCTGAAAAATAAGATAATGTTAGTCTGGAAAGAGTTGGTTTTTGACATGCTATTTTTAGATAATCATTGCATTCTTCTCAGGATGCTTAGAGACGGATTGCTTTGGGATCTGTTTTAGGATCTTTCTGGGTATTGATATCAGGCAGACTGATCTGTAATTCATTTATTTTCTCCCTTAAAGATGGTGATAATATTGTCTTCCTTCGATTGTCTGATGTTGCACCCAGACCCAGAGTGAAATGCTCCCAGTTTGGACCGGATTGCCCAATCTGGTAGTGATGGAGGCAGGTGGTTTGGAGAACCGGTAGCAAAAATCCCTGCCTCCCCCATGCCCAGCTGAGCTGTGCGATCATCAGAGGCTTTTTTTCTTTTAAATGCCTCTGACGAGCCAAGCTTTTTAAAAAAGCCTC
>JANHZT010001321.1:411892-427023 GCA_032468215.1 Stegonotus admiraltiensis
GGAAAAACTTTGTTTTGTAAAACTTTTCAATAAAAAAAAAACTTTACATATTCCATTTTAAATAGTTTTGGTAACTAAAATTAAAATGTTGGCAGACTAACTTCCATCAAACTTATGTCCTTTAGTAGTTATGGGAATGCAACAGCCACTTTGGCTAGGAATTCTGAAAAACATATTTTCAATGGCTCAGAATACCTTCGGTTGGGGAAGGTTTTCCTACCACAATGTTTAACTTTTAAATTCCTATATTGCTCCTTAGTAACCAGAAATCAAAAGTGCTATTTGTCTGTGACCACAAACATGTCTAAATAACTCTCTACATTTTACTATATTGTTTGGTGTCCCATACAGGTAGTTCTCAACTTATAACCACTCAGTTAGTGATCGTTTGAAGTTACAATGGCGATGAAAAATAGTAACTTATGACTACTTTTCACACCTATGTCCATTGCAGCATCCCCATGATCACATGACTAGCTAATTGGCATGTATTTATGATGGTTGCAATATCCTGGGGTCATGTGATCACCTTCTGTGACATTCTGACAAGCAAAATCAGTGGGGAAGTCAGATTCACTTAACAACCGTGTTACTAACTTAACAACTGCAGTGATTCACTTAATAACAGTGGCAAGAAAGGTTGCAAAATGGGGCAAAATTCACTTAACGACTGTCTTGCTTATACTTGGGTCCAAGTATAGTTGTAAGTCGAGGACTAGCTGCACTTACATCTTTCAAATTCTTCATGGTGCTACATCTAAGTAGCATCTGCTACTTAGCACAAGCACAAGCTGTGCTAAGCTTGTGCTTAACACAGCACAAGCTGTGGAGATCAGATGGTTATCTAAAGGTATCATCATTATTTCCTTTTTGATGAATTAAATAGAATTAATGAATGCAACGCTTTCATAATCTACTGTACACCCAGCTCTTTTTTGCTTTCTGTAGTTTCAATTTCCAATTTCAGTGAATTAGCCTTAGAATTTTATATTAGTTTCCAGGAAATGTATCCCAGGGATAACGGCTGTGTAAACACAGTTCAGTTGGCTTCTATCATATCAGTGGACTTTTCAAGCAGCAAATATAAAAATCAACCCCATGAATAAGCTCAAGCAGACATCGCATCAATTCTCCCCTGGCTTTCTCACATTCCAAACTCTGAGTGTGTTTAGAGCCAGTTCTTTAGAGCCTGGAGAGATGCAGTGTGCAATATCATATATCCATAAGAGATTCTCCCGCTTACACAGTTCCAGAACTATATTTGGAAACCTAAATACAGCTGCCTTAATCAGCAGGTATTCCCCGCATGTCATATCTCCCCTATGCGTAGGGAAAAATATAGAAATGTGCACAATAAACAGCCATAAAGAACAGCCTCCGGAGATGCTTCATTGCATCCTTCAGACCTTTTCTATCATTCATCACTTTTAACATTGCCCCCCGCAAAAGTCAGTGAAAGAAGACTCTTCTCATCCAGATTAAATGACTACTCGACTCATGACCACAATTGGGCCAACACTTCTGTTGCTAAGCAAGACAGCTGTTACGTGACTTTTGCCCCCATTTTATGACCTTTCTTACCACAGTTGTTAAGTGTATCACTGCAGCTGTTTAAGTTAGTAACAAGTTAGTGAATCTGGCTTCCCTGTTGACTTCGCTTGTATAGAAGGATGCAAAAGGTGATCACATGACCCCGGGACAGTGCAACCGTCATAAATACGAGTCCATTGCAAACCATCTGAATTTCATTTGCGTGACCATGGGGATGCTACAACAGTTGTATAAGGCTGAAAAATGTCGTAAGTCACTTTTTTCAATGTCGTTGTAACTTTGAACGAACTGTTGTAAGTCAAGGACTACCTAAATCTGATTAACAATCCTCATCAACGTATTCCAGAAAAAAAACCCCGTCAGTCATCCTTACTCTGTAGTGCTGTCTGCTGTGAACAGAGGATTGACAAATTCGGTATAGTATGTCATTTATGTCATATGGACAGAGAACCTGGCAAGAAATTGCATTTCAGTACCAGATGTCGTTATCGCAACCAAAGCATCGTACTATATGATCAGATACTTTGGGATATTTTGTTCAAAGCAGAGAAAAATGTCCGGGCTTTGAAATTGGGAAAAGTGATGGCAAGACTCAGACAATTTAGCCCTTGTGCCACCAGGGCAATTATATTAACACAGCCTCATCTCAACTGGTAACTGAAATGCGTGAGTACCAGTGGTGAAATCCAATTTTTTTTAGTACTGGTTCTGTGGGCATGGCTTGGTGGGTGTGGCAGGGGAAGGATATTGCAAAATCTCCATTCCCACCCCATTCTGGGGCCAGCCAGAGGTGGTATTCGCCAGTTCTCCAAATTACTCAAAATTTCTGCTACTGGTTTTCCAGACCCTGTCAGAACCTGCTGGGTTGAACCCCTGATGAGTACTAACGCAGCAAGTGCTCATGATGGCAATGTGTACATCACAACTAGTCTTCGACTTATGAACACAATTGAACCCAATGTTTCCATTGCTAAACAAGACACTTGTTAAGTGATTCTTGCCCTGTTTTACCAACTTTCTTGCCAAATGATTGCTGCAGTTTCTAAGTTAGTAACACTGTTGTGAAGTGACTCTGGCTTCCCTGATGACTTTGCATGTCAGAAGGTGGCAAAAGGTGATGACATGATGAAGGGACCCTGCAACCGACATAAATATATGCCGGTTGCCAAATGGCTGAATTTGGATCACATGACCACGGGAATGCTGCAACAATGATAAGTGTGTGCAAAACAGGCGTAAATCACATTTTTTTCAGTGTCGTCGTAACTCTGAACGGTCACTAAAGCAATGGTTAAGGCGAGGACTGCTGATACTACTTCTGGGAGAGACTTTTTGAGGCCTGATTTTTTTTTTTTAAATAGCAGTCTGCATGACCAAAACTTCACTCACCCTTAATGTGATTGCAGTACTGTCATATTTCTTAATAAACATTATACAGTGCGGATTTTGTATCAGTACAGGATAGTTAAATGAGTACACTTGAGGGCTTCACAAGAAAGAAAGACATAAAATGTAACCCAGCTCTTCCTTGTAATAGATAGGGAAAGCTTCAAAGAGTAAAGCAGGTGAAAGAAGATTTGCATTCAATTAAATTGACTGTAGCTTCTAATGACTTCATGGCTGGTGGAACAGTTTGGTCATTTTAATTATATCCATGCCTCAAAGGGCCATATTTTATAGCCCTGTGTTTAATATATCCCTGTGCATAAATTAGTCCTATGTACCAGCACTACATCTCAGCCTTTCTGCTTTCTTTGCAAGAGCAACAATAAACCCCTCCAGGTAAAACCACCATGTTGGAACAGTTCTTGTTGTTTTGTTGAGAAGGAACTGCAGAGAATCAGCTTTGCTTCCTTCGAGAGTCAGCAAATCACATGGTTCTACCCACAGATTTTCACCTGCCCGAAACATATACATCTGCAAGCAGGTATATACCTACTATGAAGAATGTTTAACAATTCAGTATGTTTATCGTCTTATTGTACAATACTGGTTCTTTTGGGAATGCCTTTCTTTAAAAAAAATAATTTATTGGTTAGAAAAAACAACAACAGAAAAATACAAACAAACATAAATACAATAAGACAACACAAAAAACAAACCAAGATCAACTCAGTCTATCGACTGACTCTTAAAAATTTGTTGCATCAGTGGATTATTTTTCTGTTTCACCTATCTTTCTCTATACATACCTATTATACGTATTCATTTATTTACATATTTATACACAAAGCAATTGCAATCTACTTCTTGTTTAGTTGCCTGTGGCTCCTGTTTAGACATTCAGGCTACATTATTTTCCTGACTCTATCTTTCCCTCTAACCAGGAATACCATCTCTGCCAAACTAAATAGTAGTCAGAATCATCCTTCTCTTGTAATTGCTTTGTAAGTCTGTCCATTTCTGCACATTCTGTTATTTTGGCAACTAACTTGTCTTCTGTTGGCAGTTGTTCAGATTTCCAATTTTGAGCATATAGTATGCGTGCCGCTGTTACAATATGTATAATAAGAATGCCTTTCAAGTTCTTTATATGTTTGATATTGATACTGAAAAGATCTTCGGAATATTTCGCCATTATATACTTCAGGGGTCTCCAAACTGGGCAACTTTAAGACTTATGAGCCAACTCTCAGAATTCCTCAGCCAGCCATGCTGAGATTAAATATTTTGTAAACTGCTGCAGAAACATCCTAATCAGGACAGAATTTTCTTAAACCAGCTCAGAGTCCAGCTGGTACCAGCACAGGACAGGAACAGCTTAATGTATAATATGGATATGTCCTTAGCTTAGTGAGGCTTTAGCCAGCACAGTTTTAACTTTTAAAACTACAGTCATATATAGATAATGACAATTTTTAATAACCAAATTTATAGGTAATCCATCATATTTTATATACTTTCATTGCTAATATTCCCACTCCTAAAACTTTATGAATTTGAGCATATCTATTGTCATTAAATTTCTAAACCCATAATCATGTTAATTTTATAACATGAAAAAGTGTTAGTCATATTTTTGTCCTCTGCAGAAAGGAACAATTCTACTAATGTTTTATTCGTAAAAAATGTGGAAGCAACTCTGTTGGCAAGTATAATTTTTCCAGAAAATATAAATTACCAATTTTCTGGGAGTGATTTTAGCTGCTACTGCATTATTTTGTTAATAACAAGCATGGTTATTATTATCTTCATTATTAAGCTTTCTGCATCTTTCTTTGCTGATTCAACTAGTGAAAATGGTTGTCAGGTTGCATCTCTGTGTAGGTGTTTCATCATGTTTGAGATATGGAGGTAAAAAGGGCAGCCTTATAATTTGTGTGAGTGGGGGAATTCTTCAACTATATTCCTAGTGTAGCTACTATTATTAATCATTCATGTAATCTACAAGTGCAAAGCATTTCACAACTATGAAAAATAAATGAAAATGGGAAGGAAGAAAAGGGAGGTATACTTAATCCCATAACCCCATTCAGACTTTATAGATTTAAAGCCAAGTTTTAATTGGAGAGAAATCGAGTATTACTGTGGGGAAATGCCAGGAGGAGAAGGATCACGATCTTTCTTCCATTCATTGATATTGTCCTATAAGTATCCCAATATCACCTACTCCATAATAATACTCCCTGGGACACAAGTAAACAAACTAACAAAACCTTTGGCCTTTGGCCTGAATGGTGAACTGGTTTTTCCCCCCGACAGCTTATGCAAAATGTACACCTGCATCTTTTTTCAATATAGCCAACAAAACCATCTTGAAATATCCATGTATCATTCACATTTGTGTCTTATCACTGCTATCATTTATCACCTACATTGACTGAATAAGCAAAAAAGCTAAGGCCAGGAATGAAAATAATATCAATGAATTGCTCTTTGCAGATGATCAGGCATTGATAACAAGTACAGCTAAAGAACTGCAACTACTTCCCATGTCCATGAACCAAGAATGTAAGACAAATAATATGTAAATTAGTTAAATAGAAACAAAAGTAATGGTAATCAAAAAAGAAAAGTACACCCTAAACTTAATAATAGAGGGAACAAGCATAAATGTATCAAGAGTTCAAATATTTAGGAAGAACATTTACTGAAGATGGAAAAAGGGGCAAAGAAATGATGCAAAAAGGCAAACTAAGTATTGGGGTAGCTAGCTCCACTCCAACAACATAAGCAGTACCGATTAGTACAAAGAAGCATCTCATACAAAGCATGTTCATCTCTACCTCATGTTACCAGGACCAAAGATGGACACTTACAATAAAGCACAAACAAAAGTTAGTTAGTATGGAAATGAGATGTTTGACAAAAATTGCTGGAGTGACTGGAAGAGGTAAAATGAGGAATAAGGTTATAAAGGAAAGAACTGGAATAGAATCAATATTAAACTACATATAGAGACAGCAAATGAAGTGATTTGTCCATCTGGAGAGAATGTCTGGGGATTCCATAACAAATAAGGCACACATAAAAAAAGTGGAAGGTCAAAGAACTGGAGGAGGAGGAGGAGAAAGAAGAAGGAGGACGAGGAGAAGGAGGAAGAGGAGGAGGAGGAAGGAGGAGGAGGAGGAGGAGGAGGAGGAGAAGCAGAAGCAGAAGGAGGAGAAGCAGCAGCTGTGAATCTAAATTTTGTAAATTTCCTTGCTTTGGAAAATTCTTTCTACATCAACAGAGCTGTTAAGAATCTGATGGGGAATTGCTGAAGATGTTGGAACATTTGCTAGCATCTTGCCATTGTCACAGGCAAAGTGAGAAGGTGCTATAAAATACACCCAGGACTCATCTATCATTGCATGAGTTGAAAAAGTTACACAATACGATGTGTAAAGAAACCAGAATACAGAGTCTTCGCATTACAAGGGAGAAACATAAGATGCTAATAGCTCCTTCAAGGCAAGGTCAATTTTAATCACAGAAAAGCAGACGAAAAGCGTTAAAGGGCATTGGCTTGATGTTACAACTACAATATACTTCAACTTCACTGCAGCGCACTTTGAAAGCCACTTAACACTTTAAAAAACACCAGAGAGCCTATTCACATCTAAATACATCACATTTAATTTGGCTCAGGGTACTAAATGACAGGCTATCTTGTGAAACGTAGTGATTTTAGTTAGATTTAAAATTTAATTTTACAAAACAAAGGGGACTCCAGATGTACTCTAAGGACACTGTGGATTCCAATGCAGCCATTTCTGGGGTTGATAGAGTTTCAGTCTTTGATTCTTTAAATAACCTTTTAAGTTTCCCACAATTATAATATTGCAAGCAGAGAGCAAAATATGTGCAAAATACAGGGCTCAGCATTCTACAGTGGAAACTTCCCAGAGTCTTGCCTCACTAATTCTGCTGTGTTTGAAAAACTAACGTCTCTGTAGAAGCTCCTTTTCACGCTAGCATTTAATTATGCAAAAGTTGATGGCTACAATTTTAAAGCATTTTTTTTTCAATTAAGATTATTACCTGGAGAAAATGCATGTAACAATCACAATTAGCAACCTTTGGCCTTTGCTGATCGTTTAGTTATTTTTGTTTACACAAATGATGATAGGTAACAAAAGAAAGCATAATATTTCACTAGACTGACTGACGCACTCCTGATTCCACTTCATCAACTGTGCTACTCATGGGGAAGGAGGAATGTGGAACACAAAACATTTGCTTAGTTTTGTGTAAATAGATGATTTATATCTTGATCCAATTAGCATTAGTGTGAAATTGGGACTAGATACTAGAAGTAAGAAAATAATTATGGGTTTCAGTAAAAATAATTAGGTTTTAGATGTCACACAACTTAAGACAATATGTCATGGCCGCATTGGATCCTGGTTCAAAGAAGGAGGAGGAGTTGGAAACAGGACTGTCCGACGGGAATGGCATGTCTCCTGTGGAATGTTTGGAGAGGCCAGGAGCTGAGGACAATGCTGTCCCAGGCCTCTTAGGTGGTTGACTGGATGGGAAGCTGCCTGTCCTCACAGACATAGGGGAGTATTCAGCTGCAGATAGGCAGTGATGGTGAGAGGCAGCAGATCCCCTATGATGAGGAACAGCTGCCTCCCCCACTCAATCCAAGGGCATGGAGAGTGGAGCGGAGGCAAGCTCAAAGGAAGTTGGTGAGGCTACTTTGGAGAAGACCGCCCTGACCTTCCTCACAAGAAACACCTGGTTTGGACTGACTTAAGTACAGGCCAGGGGAGAAGCATTTTTGTTGGGAACAATTGTTTTGCTTTGCCATGCACTTCCCTGGCCTTGGAAAAACACTTCTTGGACTCGTGTTTCTACCTGTGCTTTGCCTTGTGGACTTGCCTTGCCCTGTGGACCTTGAATCTTGTGCATGGACTTTGCTCTGTGAATTTGCAACTTGTTTTTGGACTTCCTCTCTGCCTTTGCCAATTGGTTTTGGTGATTATTGGCTTGGTACTGTGGAAGCTGCCTTCAGGGAAATTTGAGCTTTACTAGGGATTGTGGGATCATTTGTTGTGGAATTAGCATAGCAATAAAAGACTCTATCGAAGCCTGCCTCTGCCTAGGTGACCTGGGTCATAACACAACAGATACTTTATCAGTTGTGTATGAACACCAAGGACATCTTTGGCACATAGTCACTTACAGATTTTTCTTTCACTATCAGTATAGAACTGCATAGGTATGCTGGAGCCGGCTCATGAGACCCAGTTGTTAAAATTTTCTGGGATTTGGAACTGGATGAAAGCACAGCTGAGCCACAACACCTAACACACCTAACAGTTGTTCTGCGCCTGGCACTGCAACACAGTGGCAGCAATGGAGTTGGCAGAGCTACTTCTTAAACATTTACTAGTATATCATTGAGAACACAGAATATGGGATTTGCTGTATCTTTGATTTGATTAGCCACTTAGTGATGTTCATATTTCATTCAAATGGCCTGAATTCTCAGAACCCCTCAGGTATATCTAGCTTCTGCCAGTGGTTTTGAGAGTCTAATTAAACAATGAATCAATAACCACAATGGTGTATGCTAAAATGCATCTGAAAGAAATACAATTATCAGGAATAGAACTACTGAATATAGTAAGATGTATTTCAAAGTAATGAAAAAGAGTAAGGATTACATTATTAAAAATGACAAGTAGACAGCTGTACATAACCATAACCATAGCTATGTTAGAGGTCACTGCCTTTAGTAAATCTGCCTTGTATTTCTCCCTTCACCATCTCCCCCACTGCAAGTAGATTGAATATATACATTTATGTCTATAACTCCATGCATTAGATGAAGCAGACTGTACTCAAAGGTCTTACAGCTACTCTTGTCAAAATCATTCAAGACAGAGAATGTAATTTAGATTTTTCAAACAGTAACAATTGGGGGGCTTAGTTCTAATATTTTTAGTAATTTTAAATTATATCATATCATATCAATCAGCCATGGTGGCCCCAATAATTATGGTTATCGGGACACTGAATGTCATACCAAAATATCTTGGGCAGCACTTAAAATATGTATGCAGTGATCTACATATATACTATGCTGATACATTACAACATTGCAGCTTCTTAGGAAGAATCCAATGTGAATGAAGGTCAACACCAGCTAAAGAACTAGTGCTGTGAACTGGAAGCTGTGATTTCACATTATTATGTATATAATAGTGATTTAAAGTTGTGATTATTCTGGGCCATTTCATTGTTATTTATTATTTATAAAATAAAATATTTAATTTGTACGGCAATTCAAAGATAAGATTTTATTTCTGTAGCAAGAAAAGAAACTTTTTACTTCTCAAAAGCTTCTAGTATGTGATTCAGTTGTTCAAAATTAGTGTATTCTCTCAGAGCATATATAGCCCCAAATTCCATAGCATAGTCTAGATATTTCTTAGTACATTTCAGGGGTGAAATGCTACAGGTTCGCTCTTGTTTGGGCAAACCGGTAGTAAAAAAATGCTTTAAAAAAGTAAAAAAAAGGTTCCGACAATCAGGCACACCTGTGATCGTCGAAGCCTTTTTTTAAAATACTTTTTAAAAGCATTTTTTTTATTAGTGGTTCAGGTGAATAGGTAGTAAAAATGCTTTAAAAAATAATAATAAAAAATTGGCCATGTCCACCCAGTCACATGACCCCCACCAAGCCATGCCCACCAAGCCACGCCCACAGAACCGGTAGCAAAAATTTTTGCTTATCACCACTGGTACATTTGAAGTAGTCCCTGACTCCTCAAATGATAAGATTGATTTTATTTGATTGATAAATTTATTAATCACAATTTATTAATCACATTGTCCCTCTATGAGGCACCCAGGCTGATGCATAATAAAAGTATACAAAAATTGTATTGTTATAAAAAGAGGAAACAACAGAGCAGAAAATATACTCAATTTTGTGAAAGATGGAAGATAACTAAGACTGATGGTATCCTTGGTAGGAAGAGTTAATAAATTACTCAGAAAGGCTCTCAAACCCCTTGCCTAGATCAGATTATTGTATTCGTATGCTGAGATACAGACATCTTTTGCCTGCACACAATCTTTTTTCCAGGTCTTGACCAAGAATGCTGTGAACAATATCAATGTATTAGGAACCAATTTCATTTCTTTCATTCAATATCTTCTTGAGTACGTTGTTTGCAAGACAAAAATATTTAGCTCAGGGAAACTGGAAACATGATTTCTGCTTACTCACTTGAAAGGTGATCTCAGTTTACCTTCCGCTTTCCTGTTAAAATTACCCAGGTGCTGATTTTTGTCTCTTTGGACACTTTTAGGAACTGCATGATAATAAATAAGCAAACAGTTAAGGAATGCATTTTTATTGTGTCTATTATTCATAACTAATAATGATGATCCTTGCATCCTAGAAAGCCTTTCTAGAGGAATTATTTCATTATTAATTTCATATTTTTAGGGAATGGCTGCAGGTTGTTGATTTCAGATTCTCATTTCAGAATGGTTTCGAGCTCGGCTTTGCATACAGTCATAAAAGGGAATACACACACACACACACACACACACACACACACACACACACAGATAGACCACATTCAGTGATCACAATTGGAATTGGCTACTCAGTTGTTAAATAAAACAGTTGCTAAGCGAAATTACAACTGTGTTTATGATCTTACTTCAGCTTTCTGTTGCTTTATGCAACTGCAAAGGTCATAAATATTAGGATTGGCCACGAGGTTACTTTTTTTTTATCACCATCCTATCTGAATTGATTGCTAAATGAGACAGTCACTATATGATGACTATTTGTATAGAAGGAATTGTCACTAATTCTATTTCCAAAAGCCAACGGAGCTGGTCAGGGTAATTTAGAGTAAGAAAAAATAAAAAGTCCTTTTATCCATATTTAACTACAGCAAAGATGAGAAAAGATTCAAATTTTAATATCAGAAATACATGTTTGGTCTTTTAGACAGATTTTGAGGTACCTGTGAAAAAATTGCTCTTCTATAGCATTGTACCAGGATCAAACAGGATCCAAGAGCCACTTTTAATCTCTAGATATTCCTGTTCATCCTCAGTCTTCACTCTTGGAAAAAAAATGTTTTACAAATGATAAGATAAAGCAGTACATTTCTATATGGCCTACATTTAATGACATGCTTAAATACCTTCATGGCATAGGTCCTGGCTATCTGAGGGCATGTCTATCTTCTGTAGTTCTTGTTCAATTTGACAAGAGTTGATGTGCTGTGAATCTCAGTGATTAACAGTGCCACTAAATGAAATCCAGGAAGTGAGCCTTCTCTGTTGTGACATCTGCCTTCAGCATCTCCTGAAATTTCTATGGCCTCTACCCTGATCTCATTCAAACGAACTCTTAAAACCTGGCTCTTCTCATACCTTGGGTTAGTTTGAATAGTGGACCTCTAGTGGGAATATTGCATGTTGAGAGGAACTAATTTTTCTCTTTCTGGATATTTCACGTGTGTGTGTGTGTGTGTGTGTGTGTGTGTGTGCATGCATGATGTTAATTTGTTTTTATTATTGTGTACTGCATTAGTGGCCTTACCAAATGAATGAATGTTCTTTTAAATACAGGTAGTTTTAAATACAGATAACTTTCAACAGTTCATTCAGTGACCAAAGTTACAATGGCACTGAAAAAAGTGACTTATGACCATTTTTCACACTTACAACTGTTGCTGCCTCCCCATGATCACATGATCAAAATTCAGACACTTGGCAATTGATGGCTTTGATGGTATTTATTATGGTCACAGCATCCTGGGATCATGTGATCCCCTTTTGCGATCTTCTGACGAGCAAAGTCAATGGGAAATCCAGATTCACTTAACAACTATGTCAAGAAAGGTTATAAAATGGGACAAAACTCACTTAACAACAGAAATTTTGTGCTCAATCATGGTTGTAAGTCAAGGGCTACTTGTAGTATTATTTCATTCCTCATGCTTTTTTCAGTTTCACTGAATTTTTAATATTTCATAATATCCTGGGAAACAGGCGGCTAGAATTACTGAATGTAAATAAAATAAGCTTTTCAAGAAAAGAGACACATTCTGGAAATATAAGACTCACACTACTGCCTTTGAAATATTCTGATCTTTTTAAAGAGACTTTAAATTTTACGGAGGACTCACATAGGAAGCTATGAAAGCAGAATTGAAAAAAAGAGGTCTACTTGCCTTTGGGTAAAATATTTTGCTGAGACAGTAATTATAGTTTCTTGCCTAATGCACAGTTTGATTATGATTTTAGTGCATTTAACGTATTGCTGGCCTTTTGCTATTAATAAAAGAGTGAGCATAAAATCAATGAAAGAGTGACCATATAAGACCAAACATGATGGGTTTAATTCAGATAAAATGCTGACAAGCTGAAAATGTTTTATAAGAATTTTTCCTCCTGAAGGAGCTTGACAGTTTAGATATGAATATATTTTGCTGCATTTTCAAACTTCTCTAGTTTGATGTTGACTTTTTAAAAATTGACTAAATGAGTGAACATGTATTTGTTTGCTTAATGTTTTGTGGAATTTGTACTAGATTGAGTTATAGAGACAGAAAATGTTATAATTAATATAAACATTTTTTTAAAAAACCAATTAAAAAAGGAATTACGAAAACTATCCAAATCATTCAAATCCTAATGCTTATTATATCTAGACTATACAGAAAGGTATTGCTTGATCTTATCACTTTCGAGTATAAAAGACTTTTCAAAATTCAATAGCATGCTCATATCCGGAATCCATTCTTTAATATCAGGAGAATAAGGTTCTTTTCATTTACATAGGATTACCCTCTTTCTCATGTCCCAGGTTTGATGGAGCCAAAAACTCTTCTATTTGTACATTAATGTATGAATAGTATTTTTGGAATGTGGAGGAAGAAATGTTGAATATAAGTTAGCTGCAAAGATGTCTGAACTGGTAATAAGGGTCAAGTTGCATTGTTTATCTAAGAGTGTTCTATACTTCCCCCAAAGACAGGAAGTTTAATGAGTAATACAAGAAGTCATCATTAAGCAACTACCTCAGGCAGCTACCATTTGCAATTATGATGGTGATGAAAATGTAGCTTTGGGACCATTGCCTGTATTTACAGTCTGCAGTGCCTCTCAATGTTTCTTTCTGTCACATGTTCACCAATGATAGTCAGTTAGTATGCACTGTCCTGTGCCTGACCCTGTTATTTTTCCTTCCTCTCCCTGCCCTGAGATTACCTAAACAAGCATCTCTTCCTGAACTGCTTTCCTTAGCAGTGCAGTACATCCCTAAAAAGTGCTAGCTGCAAATTAACAAGCATAACTCTGTGATCTTAATTAGTTGATTAGAATCCACCCTGGGTTGGGTGCTGCTACCTCATACTGATGAGACCATAATCGATTTCACACGGATGTAGCCAGTGCTACCATAATACATTCCTTTTGATGTGTATTCCCCATTGTGTGTCTATTTACTCTCTTCTAATCCCTTCCTCTCCAAAGAATGGAACTACAAGTATCTATACTGTTCTTGTTAATTATTCTAGTTCTGAGGTGAACATTCCAAAGGGCAGGGGGAGTTTGAGAAAAAAGGGCTATAAGATTTGCCTTTTAACCTGGCTTCATTGTGAGTTGAATTCCAGAAACCTTACCTGCCACTTGAGCTCACCTGGTTCTGGGCTGCATCCTTCTGATGTTGTGAAGAAAAGGAAAGCTGAAGTAAAATCATAAGTGCAGGACTTTTCATTTAGGAACCACTTTGTGTAACGATTATGTTGCCCAGTCCAGTCACTAAACAAGGACAATCTGTGTTACATTTCACTTCCTTTTGGAAGAGAGGTCAATAAAAACTTTAAGGGTCTCTTTGTAATCCTTATGCAAATGAGTATTGCATTCCTGTGAGTGGATCTACCTGCTTCATACCAGATTTTTAGATATAGATCAGAGGTAGGTTTCAGCAGGTTCTGACCATTTCTGGAGAACCGATAGCAGAAATTTTGAGTAGTTCAGTGAATAGGTAGTAAAAATTCTGACTGGCCCCATCCCCATCTATTCTCTGCCTTTCTAGTCCAGGCTGATTGGGAGGAAATGAGGATTTTGCAGTATCCTTTCCCTGGAGTGGGGAGGGAATGGAGATTTTGCAGTATCCTTCCCCTGGAGTGGGGTGGGAATGAAAATTTTACAGTATCCTTCTCCTGCCATTCCTACCAAGCCACGCCCACCAAGCCATGCCACATCCACCAAGCCACACCCACAGAACCGGTAGTAAAAAATTTTGAAACCCACCACTGATATAGATAGCTGTACCCAAAAGATGTCTTTCAACCTCCATCTATAACTCTGAACCTTTCTTTCCTGATCTATAGTTTCTCTCTTATATATAAAATGGAAGTCTACCCTTAGCTGGAAGGTGAAGAGACATCTAGTAAGTCTTGCATTCTAGAGAAAATTATGAACATAATAATTTTAATTATATAATAAAATTACCCACATATAATAATACTCTATTTTTTAATTATCTTTTATCATAAACAAATACTGAGCATCTACCCTGACTCTTTTTACTACTTGGGGAAATAGGGCATGGAATTTGTACAGTCAAAAATATAGCTCATAATCACATTAAGATTTCTGTAACATAAATGGATACAGCTCGTAATAGTTGGATAATAAAATAACGTATAAAAAAGAAGCTCATTACTGCTTTTTAAAATGCAATTTCATATGCTGTCTTTCCTCCATGTTTCTGTCCTCCACGTTTCTGTCCCTGTAAACTATCTGTGATTCCTCCATACATTGCTCTATTCATTGCCTTTTATTCTAGAAATTTACCATTTTTGTTTTGAAAAAAATGTTCAATTCCATCTAGCCCTGACTTTCTTAGTCCTTCCCTTGTTATTCTCAGTCCCTTTCACTTCTTTGATATTTTTGTTCTGTGATTTCATCATAATTTATTCTCTTTATATGACCAAGCTACCTCAACATTTTCTTTTCTTTTGCGCTGTCACTCATTTTTGTATTTAATTTGCATTCATCTCTGAACCCACCTCTTGGTTTGCCTTCTTTTTATTATTATTATTTTATTATTTATTTGATTTATATACCGCCCTTCTCCCGAAGGACTCAGGGCGGTGAACAGCCAG
>JANHZT010001321.1:536018-546140 GCA_032468215.1 Stegonotus admiraltiensis
AAGGGCGGTATATAAATAAAATTATTATTATTATTATTATTATTATTATTATTATTATTATTATTATTATTATTAAGTGAAGCGGTAGCAAGGGTAAGTGAGACCCACCACTGGTGTATTGGGAGACTTGTGAGTTCTAGTCCTGCCTTTCATACACCCACCCAGATGGCTGGGTGACTTTGGGCCAGTTTCTCTCTCAGTCCAACCCATTTCATAGGGTTGTTATTGTGGGAGGAAAAGGAGGAGGAGGAATACTAGATCTGCTTACCACCTTGAATTATTTAGAAAACCAGATTGGTTAAGATGCTGACCTAAAAACCAGGAGACTGTGAGTTCTAGCCTTGCCTTCGGCATGGAAAACTGGTGAGTGGCTTTGGGCCAGTCACTTTTTCTGAGCCCAACCTTCCACACAGGGTTGTTGTTGTGGGGAAAAAAGGAGAAGGAAGGAGTATTAGGTATATTCACTGCCTAGAGTTACTTATAAAGCAATAAAGGCAGGATAAAAATCTAACAGTAAATAAATTAAAAATGCAGATACATGGAGATACTGGTGGGGCTTTGTCTTATTTGTGTTTTACACTGGCATGTGCTTGCCAAAAACTCTTCTTAGACCATTCTAAAGTTTGGAACAGTTCAGTAGGATTCCATCAGACAACTAAATTATCTGGAGAGCTGCTTAGATATTAATGTTTTTGTACTCAGGTGCTGCATTTAATTGTGCTCATTGTAAAGAAGCTGTTATTTTAATGGCTGTATTGCAAATGGAGAATACAAATTTGTGCAGCTTGTAGGACCATTTAGGGTTCTCTCTCTGTGTGTGTATGAGAATGCATGTTGTCAGCCATCTTGAAAGCTCTTAAGGGAAAATTGATGTGCATATTTTTAAGAGTAAATAATACATAATAAATGAATGCATTGAAATATACGGGACCAGTAATTTGCATTGGAATTATAGATGATTGTACAATAATTGAATGTAAGAGTGAGGATATCAGAACATCAATATTCTGACTGGGTTCACACATGCTAATTTGTTTAATCATCTTTGGTTGAATAAGTCACAGCTGGGTTTCAGTCCCATTCCAAGCCATGAATCCTAGGTTACAAATCACTGTGTTTGCTCACACAATATGCTAAGGCAGCATCCAGCAACCCCTTTATGGCTCAGTAAGATGAATGCTTCCTGTCTGTAGCTGAAGAAATCAATACCTACCATTCAGAAGTAGGTCCAGTTCAGGTTTTTTTATTCATTTCCCAACAGCCAATAACAAGCACCTTAAGCCTGAATGTACATTTTAAGCTGCCATCGTGCTGACAAAACAAATCAACTTTCATTGTGCCAAGCAATGGCATTTGCCTTCTCAAAGCAGTTCACTTTGTGATGGGAGCATAGTCCTTCCTTGAAGCATGATTGCATGTCCTGCTCTCACCTTCCACTCTAGAGGAAAAGTTTTCTTCCTTCAGCTGTTCCATTGCTGCTCACAAGTCCTGATTTCACTGATCAAAGTCCTCAGGCGATTGCTTCTGGAATGGCACAACTCACCGCGGCCATCTCAATGCGGCCAACTCACCCAGCCAAATCGCTGAAGCCAGCTCCCCACAACCAACTTGCCGTAGGAAATTTGCCACCGACAATTTGCCACTGAACAACTAACCACAGGACAATTTAACACTTCAATTTAATGATTTAAAATGATTTTAATTTTTGTCATTCACATTTCATTTTGTCTCTCCTTTTGCATCCTTACTATATTGATTCTATTCCACCATTTCTTTGATATTAGTGTAACTCTTGTCCTGTGGCAAGTTGTCCCGTGGCGAGTTAGCCATGGTGAATTGTCATTTTCATTTCAGTAGTGATGTACCCTAACCTATTGGTTGCTACTGTTATTTGCAAGAAGGAAAGATGTTCCCTCAAATTTTATTTACTTATTAAATTTATTTATTTATCTAGTTAATGTATTTATTTGTTAAATTTGTTTATTTATCTATTAAATTTATTTATTTGTTAAATTTATTTATTTATTAAATTTATATGCCATTGATCTTCCTCACTGGGCGACTCTGAGCAGCTTTCAGGACATAAAAAGATAAATAGGTAAAGGTAAAGATTCCCCTCACACATATGTGCTAGTCGTTCCCGACTCTAGGGGACGGTGCTCATCTCCGTTTCAAAGCCGAAGAATCAGCACTGTCCAAAGACGTCTCTGTGGTATTGTGCCTGGCATGACTAAATGCCAAAGGCGCACGGAACACTCTTACCTTCCCACCAAAGGTGGGCCCTATTTTTCTACTTGTATTTTTTATGTGCTTATGGACAAGTAACAGGAGCTTACCCTATTACATGGCACTAGGGATTCGAACTGCTGAACTGCCGACCTTTTGATTGACAAGCTCTGCATCTTAGCCACTGAGCCACCACATCCCCTATAAAAGATAAATAGAAAAGTAATTAAAATTTTTAAATTTATGTGCATTAAAATTTTAAAATTATGCGGAAAGCTGGAACCAAAGAGTCAGATGGGATGGGGATGAAGTCTTCTTAACCCATCAACCATCTCCAGCAGTGAGCACTTTCTTGTGGCCCCAAGCCAACTGACAAAATTAAATTTTAATACTTTCTGGAAGGCCATCTCTAGTGGTAGAGTGTTTCATAGGGTTGGGGCCACAGTGGAAAAGTCTCTTCTCCTTGACCCCACCTGCTGAAATTCCTTACCAGATGGGATCCATAGCAGGCCTCTTCCACTGGTGTGTGTGGGGAAGGCTAGTTTCATTAGAATGAGACAGCTCCTCATATACCCTGAACCTATGCCACATAGGGCTTTAAAGATGACAATCAACAGCTTGAATTGGACCCAGAATCAAATTGATAATCACTGCATGTCATGCAACAATGGTGTCATATGTGCCTCCCTAGGGCCCCCCAGAATTGTATGCCCCACTCTATTCTGCACCAGCTGTAGCTTCCGAATACTCTTCAAGGGTAGTGCCATGTAAAGCTCACTGCAGTAATCCAACCAAGAGATGGCTAGGCCATGAGTGACTGCTCAGGGCCTCTTGACCTAGATACAGGCACAATTGGCGCACCACACAAAGTTGTGTAAAGGCCCTCCTAGCCATGATTGCCATGTGCTCTTAGAGCAAGAATTGCAAATCCAGGAGAAACCCCAGACAGAGTCTCTTCCAATGGACCTGCTCCATACTTGGTCTCAGACTGAGAACAGATCTAAGCAATTTTATCCATCAGGGGTTTGACTAATTCCTCTGCAAAGCCCTGCTTTAAGTGATCATCCAAGCCCTCCTTCCCAAGGTAGGACCAAGTGGTCTTGAACAGGGCCATTGAATGATACTGCAGATGCATTAAGGCCAGAGAAATAGTGATGCTTCTCTGCTCTTAATTGCCACAGTGTAGCCCTTAACATCAGCTTTGACTTGTGCCTGGCTGGATTTGTTCTTTTCCTTTAGTTGCCCTCTAGCCATCTTTCGGCCCTTTTCAGCACCCTTAGCTCCTTGGTAAACCACTGGGAGTTTCAGGAGCAATGATCCAGGAGAGGGTGCATAGGTGTGATCCTGTCCAGGACCTTAGGCACTTTCTGATACCAGGTTGTGGCCAAAGTCTTCACAGAGCCATGTAGCAGAACCTCCCTGGACATCCCACAGCTCCTTCTGGAACCAAAGTGGTTCAAATAGGTCCTGCCTCCATACAAAGGAGGGCAGCATTGGAGAATGTAACAGTCATCATAAATTAATAGACAAGGAAATATTCTCATCCCTCTTTATGCTAAATCAATCCCATTAGCTCAGCAAAAAGGAACAAAACAACATGTGATTCAGATATGTAATTTGTTACAATTTAATTTTTAGATAATCTCATGGGACTAGGAAAAAAGATTCACTTCTTAGAAAATTACACAGAATTTTAGCTCCTCGCATCACTTAATCAAAATTTGGAAATTAAAGTCTATCCCAGCTTAGATTAGCAGAGTCTACTGGCTTCAACAACTATTCAGGATCACCCTCAAGCTAATCTGAGAAACCTTCAGTATACTTTATGTTGGCTTAATCTTTTATATACTATTAGAAAGAATTAGATGGTACCCAATAAAATAGAAAACATCATTCTAATTTCAAAACTAAGCCACACTCTTCATACATTTCAAAATATATATATAGCTAAAACTTGCAACTTGATCCCTTGTTAATAACTGATTGTAAAAGACAATTAAAACAATAAAACTAGATTTAAAAATCCCATTTTGAAATTTTGGCATGCATAATCTTCCTTAGGGTTTTTTTTTAAAGTGGAAATTATGTGTGATGTAGAATTTTTCATTCATTTATCTGCTTTTGTTACAGCAGTGCTATAGGTCACTTTAATAAATAAGACAGAGAACCACCTTGACGTAGCGGTTAAAGGCTCCAGGCTGGAAACCAGGAGACCAAGAGTTCTAATTCTGCTGTAGGTATGAAAGCAGGGGTCAGCCACTGCTTCTCAGCCCTAGGAAGAAGACCCATGACAAACCATTTCCAAAAATGTTGCCAAGAAACATTTTTAATTCCAGTCACCAGGAATTAAAACTGACTTGAAGGCACAAATAAATGGCATTGAAAGGTAAAAGAAATAGAAGGAAAATAATCTGTTTCCCTTAAAAATAAATCAGCCATGCTCTTAAAGACCAGATTTTGAAAAGCTTAGCAAGATCAAACCTGGATAAGAGTCCATCAAAAGCAGCAGGTTTGTAAGCTAGACTGAAAAAAACAAAACAAAGCAAGTAACTTCTGCACTATTGTTGAGAAAATGCAATGAAAAGAGTGAAACTAAACTTGAGGGAGATTTTCCTACTTCCTGATTGAAAGTGACGGATATCACATAGCATCCCACTATACAGTGGCCCCTTGGTACCAGTTGTGAGCTGCAACCGGTTTAACAACTGGTTCTGTGAGCGCGAGTGAAGCACACGCAAGCTGGCTTTGCACAAGCACACCTAACGCACTTGCACACAGCATTCAAAATACAGCAATTTGAAGCTCAGCTGCTTACTTTCTAAGGCAGCCCCGGTAAGTAGAACAGCAGAGGTGCAAAAATCAGCTGTGCCATGCAAATCAGCTGAGCCAGAAAGAAGGAAATATAGGACAGGATAGGGTAGGGGCGGTTGGGCGGGGCCAGCTGATCATCAGAACTACACGTTCACCCAAACCAGTCTGAACTGGGAGCAGCCCACCACTACTCAGTACTCAGCTGCTTCAAAACTCAACAAATTTAGTACTTGATGCATTTTGATGTGAAAATGTTGCCCCAGTACTCGGCCTTTGTTTAGTACTTGACACACTGCTATAGGAACAGACAGGAACTGAACCATGCTGGGAAGGTCACTGCAAACGGAGAGGGTGGCCACAGAGGGTGGACAGGAAATTGTTCATGATGGGAAGGTCACTCACATGGGAAAAGGGACAAAGATTGCTGAAACAAAGATTTACAGGGTAAGTCACATGGTTTGTTTGGGACTCATCCTTTTTAGTACTCATCACACCTCCCAGAACCAATTAACACTGAGTACCAAGGTACCACTGTAGATTCCTTTGGTATTAATGAGGCTGGTGATTGGACAGTATCTTTAAATGGAAATCTCTTCTCTACTAATTATTTCCTCCAAAGTATGAAATCTTGACTAGCTACACAGATGGTGCTTTTAAAAACCTGGTTTTAACTTAGCATGTCTTACATCCCCAAGAATTATGATTTGCAAACCAAGGTTGGGGACAAGAATCAACAACTGTATGTTCAAAATGTAAACTTTTTAAATGTGCAAATTATTATGAGATTTCTTGTAAGAACAACAAAATGTTGAGAGTGGTATTGATTTCATGATGAAGTTAGCTGTTTTCAATGTTGAAAAAAATTTCTTTAACTTTGTGGTTCCATGGATGCTACTAAGGTGCATGTATCTACTACATACATCTTTGTATGCATTGGCACCATGAGTGCTGCATTATCAACAACTGATTCCTGGTGTAATGAAATATATTGGACCTCTCAATTGTGGCCCAATCTGTTGGAAAAGTCACTTTTTATGGTGGTATGTGAACCAAGTCACTTTTAAACCAAATGCATATCCTCCCTTAAACTAGGATTGCTTTTCATACCATCACTAGAAAACTCCTATTCTGGTTACAGTGATTTCTACTTTGAGCTGTCCATTTGTATGCATTTCCTTTTAATCTTAGTACCGCTCCCAGTGACTGATTCTTAGCAGAAGTAGCAAAATACTTGCAACTGAGGCTACACCTGGATAGCTAAGGTAAGGGCAACAGATTGTGCAAGACAGTAGATGACAAATGGAAATCAAATGAGAACCGGTATGAAGCATTTTGTAACATATTATTGTGATATTATATAGTACATGTTAAGTATCATTGTCTGAAGACAAGAAGCACTCCATAAGTACTAATAATTATAATCACCCCTGTTTCATCTCTGGTACTGTAATTTTTTCTGGTGTTACAGAATGTTATGTTTTCTGATAACATTCTCGCTGCCTGTAGAAATTGTCCAATCCTCCCATGAAAGGGAATTGATAAAAAATTTAACATAATCACCACAGAGAGCTTCTAAAGATCCATCAATACAATGGAAGTTAAGACGATTCTTTTTATTTACTGATGTTGGCACCAAAACCCAGTCCTTCCATTTTTCTTCCTTGTAGGATATATCCATGTATGATGCTTGAAAATGTTTTGTTTTTTTTAAAAAAAAGTTTTAAAAATGAGGATACTGATTATTTGCCTTAGTAATTGGGCATCAGTATCTGTTCCGGGAGATATTAACACAGAAATGCATTGTGACTCCAGTTTACTTTTGTTAGTCAACAGACAAATAAAGAGGCTAAAGATATTCCATGTATTTCTGCTATCACAAAAAAGGAACCTTAAACTTTCTGAAAGTGACAAATGAAATGGATACAAATGTTTAACTGCTATTGCTTGTTGTATTTCATGAGCAGCTCAGGCCTCTGAGTAAATTTAGGTTCTGTCGGATGCAAGAAATCAGGAGCTGAGGTTAGGTCCAAAATGAACAAAAGTTTGCAGGATCCAATTTGGGTCGGTCACAGGGACCACAGGTTTTGTCTTCTGAGCTTTTGGACTTCGGAATATGGGCTCCAGCATGAGACCAAAAGCTCAGAAGCCAAAACTTCTGGTCCCGGTGACCAACTCAGATTGGACCCTGGAACGTTACCCTGGGACAAATATATTTGCCTTCATTCATGGATGTAAGTTTACATCCTCTAAAAAAGAATCTGGACCACTAATGGTCAAGGCAAATTGGCAGTAGACAAGAGTCAAGAGAATTTGAGGACGGCTGGACTTAGATCTCTTGTAGGAGTGAGAGGATTCAAGACTGATGACTTGCTTGACCCCTCCCTTGGGCTCAGCCTGGTCATTTCCTCCAAGTTCTGGTCTTAATTCATTGTAAAATTAATTTTGATATCAATCTAATTTTCCTGTGGTCAGGGGCTGCATTGGATTTTCTCCCCTGGGAATAGAGTAATTGGGAAAAATCAAGATGTGAACCAATATTACAGCCCTGCTAACTCTCTCACCTTCTGATACACAACGGATTTATTCCCTATTGGAACCTGTGTGTGGTGCAGGTCTATGTGATACATACAGGGGAAAGTCTTGCCCGGTTATCTGGCAATAGTTCGACCCTATTGAACCTGATGAAGTTTGTTTTATGTTTACAGCAGACTCAGTGAAAGAGGCTTGAGTGAGAATAAGCGAATCACCAAAGTCCAGGGCAGAGCAATCTTATTAATCTTTTTGGAGACTTCTCACATTGGCATTTCTGATAGGATCAGAGTCCTATTAGGTTCCTGCCTGCAAAGCCAAAAAGAGCAAGGAGAAAGCTGGCATCTATCCTCCTTTCACTGCTTTCAATGAAAGCCTTTTCTTTTTTAAAAAAAGAGACATACAGAGAAAGAGAAGCATAAATGCCAACTCTCTCCTTGTTCTTGTTTGCTGTGCAGGAGCCTAAAAAAAAGGAATAAACAAGCTTCCATGGGATTCAAAACAAGGTTATGATGAGATGTTGATATTTCAATGTAAAATCTAACCAGTCCAAGCAATTGGTGGTTTTCTTTACTTATCTGGTTCCCCCCACCCCCAGTGAGCATTGACAATTTCACAGGTGTCTATCAACTTTACTTGGCAGAGGACCTTTGAGCTTTTGGATAATCACAATTGCTTGGAATCGTCAAGATTTTTGTGCACACAAGGCTGAGCTCAGCTGTCCTCTAGGATTTACCTTGTCCGTGGAATATCCTACTAACCAATCAAAATGTCCAGTACTGCATTCTAACCACTGCTCCACCACAGCTCAGCAATCATTTCTCTTTTATTGTACTGTATAGTCTCTACCTTTTCCCCAGCAGAGTAGATAATGAGTAGCTTGCTAGTTCATGTAACCATATAACTCTATTAACATCATGTATGTAGAGGTAATTGTTTACTCATTTCCTCATTCTAAAAGAAGAGTTAAAAACTCTGAAACTCCCATTTTTATATAAAATCCAGAAAAGATAAAATCCATCTGATTCTGAGTTTAATTTAGAGGAAAGGGAGGGAGGGATTAGTAGATATGAACATGTGTAGACATGTTTGACTTCCTCTCATGGTTTTCCTTTTGGTTTACCATACTTTTTTAAAGGAAAAAGATAAGACTGTAGTCCATGACTGTAATTGAGCTCCACAGTTACGGTCGTAAATTATGAAGGTCAAGTCAGCACATGACTGGGCCTGATTTTCTGACCTTTTTTTGTGGTGGTTGTAAAGCAAATGTGATTGTAAAGCAAAAGGAGCAGTCATAAAGGAATACTGCAGTTGTTATATGAACCCAGCGGTGAAATCCCCCCAGTTCTATACGGCTCGCCAAACTGGTAGTGCCGGCGGCGGGAGGCTCTGCCCACCCACCAAGACGTCATTGTGTCCCATTTTTTTACCATCTGCACATGTGCAGAAGAGGCACATGTGCATGTAGCATGCACACGCTCCCACACATTCCCGTTCCCGAACCAGTAGAGAAGGTAAATGGATTTCACCACTGCATGAACCCCATTGTTTGCTGTGGGGTGGTTTTTGTTGGGAACTGAAAGGAAACACCAGTTTCTGATAAAATCATTGTAAAGCATGTTTACATGATTATGGGGCACTACCTAAAGCAGTAAATGCAGCTAAGTTGCCAAGGTCCAAAATCTGGTCACAAGACCGGGGGGGCAACATCAAATCTTTGAAACTGAGTCCTAAGTAGCTTTTGTGTGGGGGGTGTCCATTGTAACCTTCAACAATTGCTAAGCAACTGATTGTAAGTTGGGGGGAAAAAGTAGTCTTCTTTAACTCAAGCCCAATTAACTTCAGTGAGAATGAGACACAACTGGATGAAGTTCAATGCAAAGTGAAGATTTGATGGCCCCAGTTTACCTTATTAAGCCTATTTTTAATATTTCTAATATTTCTATATTGCCATCTTCATTTTCTGTTTTTCTCCCATTTATACTCATACCAATTTTATATGATAGCAATGGAAGTTTCTGATCCTCCAGATCAGGGGTCCTCAGAGGAATTCTGAGAGTTGAAGTCCACAAGTCTTAAAGTTGCCAAGGTTAGAGACCCTGGCTCCAGATGATGCTAGATGTCAACATCCTATGACTTCTAGCCAAAAGAGGAATTAGTTATTAATGAAGGAAGTTATTGTCTGCAGAAATATGGATTCCCTTTTTTTGCTGAAAAAAATACCAAACATTTTCAGTGAGCATCCAAAAGGCCATACCATCTGTTGTGGCATATTTGCTCAGACACCACAATGCAAGAACATTCCTGAGTCTCCAAATTGCCCTCAAATCTTTCTGAAGTGAGTTGAAGGGATCTGATTCTATTCAACTCCTCAAATCTAATTCAAAATTTAAATTTGATTGAATTTCTTTTGAATCAAGTCATCGTTCTAAGGCTCGTTACACAGCCCTCATGGATACTTCCAGTGGTGGGATTCAATTTTTTTTACTACCGGTTCTGTGGGTGTAGCTTGGTGGGTGTGGCATGGCTTGGTGGGTGTGGCTTGGTGGGCATGGC
>JANHZT010001322.1:31800-44185 GCA_032468215.1 Stegonotus admiraltiensis
CTAAGACAGCTTCGCTGTCTTAGGGATTCTGGGAGTTGAAGTCCACAGGGTGTGAAAGAGCCAAGTTTGCCTACCACTGGGCTATATTATTTAAAGGTAGGCTGGAAGCAGGTCTGTCAGTGGCAATCCAAATGGGGACTACAAGCACACTAATGAAGCCCCACCCCTTTTTTTACACGCATCACTTGTGCAACACATGTAAAAAGTGGGGGGCAAGGCTTTAATTATACAATTATGGTCATTGTTTTGACTTTTTTATATCTCCCAGAAACACCTCTGCTGAAAAGTCAAATTCACCAGCACTATTACAGCAAGGGACAATGACTTCAATTGTATATACAGTTCCTTGGAAGCTGCATTGCTTGGGACACAGGGCATTTCTGAAAACAGATGCAAAGAAACAAAGAATTCTGTCAATTTGTAGGAGTACTAAATGCCATGGGAGAAATTCTGAGTACATTCATACTGCATAAGAGCATATTAAATTGTCTTTTTTAAAAAAAAAATAGAGCAGTTACATAAGAAATAAAGGCAGGCAAACCAGCTTGCTCTGCACAACTCTCATTCTTCTGGCTGATTGTAAGTTGCATTTCTTATTTTTTTACTTTTGCATAAATCATATGCAAGTTTTTGCATCGCTGTGCTAAAATATGTGTCCAGGAGTGGGTCATTCTCAAGTTGATTATTTCTTATGTGTTTCCCACACATACACTAAGGCAATTTGGGCATTTCCTTTTTACAGCATTTCCCACATGAGCCACACTTTTTGTTCTAGTTTTCCAATAAGTCAAGGATGCCACACGTGCCACAGTGTCAGATGAGGTATATTCAGACTGAAAGACTGTCGGCCTTTCAGTGCCAATCTTTTCTCCAAAAGATGAAGGAGAGAATGTGAAGGCATAGTATCTCACAATATTATTTTGCTTCCAATTTGCCACTTTTCTTTCCTCCGGGCTGTCACCAGTGGGAGAGACTGTTCAATCAACTTTAATTTAAAAAGTCCAAATAGATGGATATGATGTTTATTAAAAGAAGCCCTCACCAGTAGCAGATTTATGTAAACCATTGAGAATGATAGAGAAAAAAAAGTAATCCATCAAACTTGTCCAAGACGCATTCATCCTGCTGTCACAGAGCACACATTTGGCTAATCTCAGAGATTCCTGGATTAGGGTTTTTTTTCACAGAATTGTTAACCGTTTGTATCAAAGAGTGGAGGTAGCAGTGGAAGAATGATTAAAAAAATGATGAGCCAGGTTGACCAGCTGCAACAGATGATTTTCAGGTAACCTGATCATTCTGCGTACTTAATTCTTGCAAACAGAACACAACACCGTTCAAGGATAGAGAGTGCATGTGCAGCATTCACAAAGTGATAGCTCCTTCTCCAACAATGTCAAGGAGAAGGGTTTCATGGAGATCTTGAGCTGTGATCCTCACCATGGTGGTTTTACAGCTCCTCTTGTGCTGATGGAAAATTTTTCCATCCAGTGGTCCGTTCTTAGAAATTGCTGACATCTTAAGATAATAAGGAAGATCTCAGAGGAAACTCAACCTGGATATAAGCAGAAGTCTTCAGAAATATGAAGAGACTCTTCCAGAATGTCAGAAAGCTCTAGAAGTTGGTTTCCTTCCCCGTCTTGCCAAGCGCTTCCTTGACTGGATGCTGGGATCCCACTTCAGAACATTCGCATCCAGAAGTGCCCATCAGATGCTTCTTTGGCTGGGGCAAGTCTTCTGCTGGAGCAGTGAGCTGGCGTAAGCGCTGTGGAAAGACAAGGAAAATGGCAGGCAGTATCTCTGTTAATTAAATGATCAAGCCAATCGACATCCAAATTAATCTGCTTCAGTTGGGGTGGACAAAGGCAGTCCAAAAGCCCATCCATGAAATTTTCATAAGGCAAGTTTATTGGAACATACATTTAAAAGAGCAGATGGGAAATGGCTTAATGCTTTGTGCTATTTTGCTTTTAGGTTCACTGCTTGTTGACGTATGAGAGCACACAATAAAAATCCCAACTATGCTTACAGTAGGGATGTTTTTAATAGATTGCATACTTACAAAAGCATGGGATTAGGAAGAAAAACACACTCATTTGTTGTGGCAATTAGAGATGAGAATTTTGCTTCCATTAAGGCATTCAGGTTTTTATTTTCCAATCTTAAATTTGTTTTGTCCCATTCCTATAAAAAATTGCTTCTTTGTTTTTACTTCTCATGAGAATATGCACATTGTCACTGTCATTTCTCCACTATATGCACGTTCATGCAATTATGGCTAACTAGATAGCTTTAGATTCAATTTTTAATCAGAAAAATACATTATAAAGCTTGCAATATCGTTGTTTTTGGTTCATATATTGATTTGAGACATATAAATTAGATAAACATGCATTTAAATGCACAGCAAACTAGCTGTTCTTTCATACCCATGAGGGGAAAGGTTTCATAAGTCAGACTCCTATGTGAATAGTTCTGTCTCTAATAGCTTTGTAATACTCAACAACTTCAGCTTTTCTCTCCGTAATGGTCTCATGAATAAGCTAAACATAGTTTCACAACCTGGAGACCCACAGAGGCCATAGATAGGACTTCATTTGGCCTTCAACTTCACTTCGAAAGCCCTCTGCAAAAAATGAGCTAAGACACCTGAAAAATGCTATAGATTAATCCCCTGCTGGCCTCACTCTTTCAGAACTTCCACTATCTGCTTCTCTAGTTCACCCAACGCTAATCATTTGAGAAATGGGTGTATGAAGATTCTCATATAGTGTTGATTCTCAGTTTTTTCCTGAGAACCATCTGTTCTTAAGGCTCTAATACAACTGTGGTACTATAAGAATAGAATCTCCTCAGAAGGTTCATCGTGAAGATGGGAGACACTGTTTCTATCATGGAAACTGGTATAAATAGTAAATAAAATTAATGAAACCATTTTTTTTCCCAATGAGTTGCTCAACCATCAAGATGCCTCCACTCAAATTCAGAGGTCCTTGTGCAACTCTGGCTTGCTCATTTAGATTGCTACCCATCCAGTTTTCTCTACGTAGAAGACAGGGGTGAAATGCTCCCGGTTTGGACCGGATTGCCCGATCTGGTAGTGATGGAGGTGGGTGGCTCGGAGAACCGGTAGCAAAAATCCCTGCCCCACCCCCCACATACCCAGCTGAGCCACACAATCATCAAAGGCTTTTTTTTACTTTTAAAAGCATTTTTTCTACAACCTCTTCAGCCGAAATGCTTTTAAAAGTAAAAAAAAAAGCCTCTGATGATCGCGCGGCTCAGCTGGGATCATCAAAGGCTTTTACAAGAAAAAAATCCTTTTTTTCTTTTAAATGCCTCTAATGATTCAAGTGGAGTTGCCTGATCGTCAGAGGCATTTAAAAGAAAAAAAGCCTCTGCCAATCAGGCAACTCAGCTGGGATCGTCAGAGCCTTTTGAAAGCATTTTTTTACAACCTCTTCGCTGAATTGGTTGGCCACACCCACCCAGTCACATTACCCCACCACCACCAAGCCACGCCCACAGAACCAGTAGTAACAAATTTTAGATTTCACCACTGGTAGAAGAACAAAATTGTCCCCTCCTTACTAAGGTTAATGTAAGAGCTCTTAGTTTTCACAACTCCTGATGTTTTCTAAGATATTCTCTTTACATTCAGATGGAGGTTTTATCATGTGAGAAGTTGCCAAATGGATGTGATTAGGCCACCTCCGACGCAAACTGCTGTACTCCAGGAGTTGTATGTACTGAACAGTATGGCTGCTCTCTAGAGTGTTTCAATATCATTTTTGTAAAATGATTATGTTCTCTTGAATGGTTGCGCAAATGGAAATATTAGTAGTTACAGTACTTATATTATTTGTTTATAGCACCCAACAGGAGCCCTATAATCAAATCCACTGGTGGGGTGACTGGTACGTTTTTTTAAGGTACTTGCATAGTAGAACACTCATAAACTAAATGTTGGTTTGAAGAGCAAAACTGGGGTTGACTGTGCTTTTCTCTGTGGAAGTAATTTTAAAAGTTTCTACTTCTGGTACTATTAATTAACAGCTTTTCTCACTATATTGTTCCACATCTCTACTTTTCTATTAAGTGATGTGCAAAATTTACTCTAGGTCAAATGGATTTTTTTTGTTTTAATTATTATGTAATAACTGATGTTTTTAACATTTGCTCCAGCTGTTTGTGTTAATTATATTCTGTGTGGTTTGTTTTGGCCTTTGGCAATAACAATAAGCTGAATTGCAAAAAGCAACCCCAATGTAAATTATGTTTTGCCCTCACCTTCTTCTTTTAAGTCTTGTTACAGTCTATTACATCAAGCAAAATTCAGACTCAAGCCATGCTGTTCCACATTCAGATTGAAAGGATTCTACCCTAGATTTAATGCAATGTGATTTTCCCCATTCCAATCCATAATATAAATTTGCAGAGCAAAATGGGATGGAGAATGCCTCTTCCTAGCACTTAGACTTATATACCGCTTTACAGTGCTTTACAGCCCTCTCTAAACGGTCAGCATATTTCCCCCAACAATTTGTGTCTTCATTTTAGCAGCCTTGGAAGGATGGAAGGCTGAGTCAACCTTGAGCCTGGTGGGATTTGAACTGCCAGATTGCAGGCAACCGGCAGTCAGCAGAAGTAGCCTGCAGTACTGCACTCTAACCACTGAGCCATCAAGGCTCTCCCTGACAGACAACTAAGGTAAACTCCAAATGCTGGATTGATCCTATTTTTTTAAAAAGAAGAGCACAACTTTTTTCTAGATTACACTTCCTCAATTGGAGTATTGTCGATGAAGAATTTGAAATACTCAGAATTCACGACCCGATGTAACAGTTGCTGAGATTTTGAGAGATGAAGTCCACATGGCTGAAGGATTGCCCAGGTTGGCAGTTAAAAAGTAACTTAAAAATGATTCCCAATACTAAGGTGCTACCTCAGAGGAATATCTGCAATCTATCATCATCTTTTAACGACCCCATAATCCCTTGCAGGGTGGAGTCTGGGCAACTGAATGGAGCTAGCAATGTGTTTAATGGCCAGATGCCCTTCCTGTCACCAATGCGGAGTTTTGTTTAGCAGATATATTCTCATTGTTCATAGAGAGAGAAATATCAGCCTCTACCTAGGATCGAACTCACTGCCTCTTGATTGTGAGGCAAGAGTTCCACCTCTAGGCCACTGCACCACTCCTAGGAATATCTGCAATCTATGTAACATGTAAACAAACACTTGAAGGTGATTTGTGTCAAATAAGTGGACAGAAGTGAGAACTAATGGACCTTAGAGCACGGTGTCCAACCTTAGCAACTTTAAGACTTGTAGACTTTAAGTCCCAGAATTCCCCCAGCCACCAAGCCTGGCTGCAGAATTCTGGGGGTTGAAGTCCATATATCTTAAAGCTGTCAAGGTTGGAACTCTTGGAGGGAAAGAGTTGAGTTAAATTGGCAAGAGCTGGTTTTCCAATTATTTAACAATAAAAGCAACAACCCAGGTAGCCTTGTATAAATCAAACTGCTGAAAAGAAGATTATTTTAAATATCCATAAGTGATATGTGAGCTGTCACTTCAGAACAAATTTCTAATCTACAAACACATGAATTATGTCTGCATATATTCTGGTTGACCTTCAGTTTCTGACAAAATGTCAAGTAGAACTTTCAAACTCAAAGAAAGTTTTGGTTCTTGGTTTAAGATGGACTCACACACATATTCAGCATAAATCCCACTCAATTTCATGGAATTTCAGTTTGTGCAACCTTCTTGCAGCAGTTAACTAGGTGTTCCACTATTTCTTCAGCTTCTTTGCGAAGATGGCATTTGCTGTCTGCTTATCATTATTGTGTTTTTAATATTTTAATTAAAAACATAAAAAGAAGTTAAAAACTAGCAAGAACTAATACAAAGTAAGAAAAAAAATAAGAAAGACGCCAAAAGAGTGTGTGTGTGTGTGTGTGTGTGTGTATGAAAAGAAATAGAAAAAGATCATTTCTGATTTCCTTTGCAGTGGTTATAACTACAAATACAAAATTACCTCTTACTTTATGGTTACAAAAAAACCTATTTTTTTCCCTACGCTCTGTAATCTATCTATGGTTTTTCCTCAAAACTACAAATCATAAGATCAACTGTTTCTGTTTCATGCAAAAAGTCTATACTATAAGAGGAAATCCTGTAAGAGGATTCCAGTCAGCAGTATATGTAGATATTGCCTTTTCTCTAACCAAGGAAGTCAATTTAGCTACTCTGCAAATTCCATCCTCTTCAGCAATTGTTAGTCTTGGCTGCTTTTGATCTTACCATATTTTGTTTCAAGCTTTACTTCCTTTCTCTTGCTCTCTGGGTCTTTGTCTTATGTTATCCACCTGAGGTGGCTATTAAATCAGGGCTGATTTATAATGTCATTTGTTATTACATCAATATCGTTAATCAGTAAATAAGATCCTCTGGGGACATGGCATCACCTTTCTAAAGTCTTGGAGATGGCATTGCTACAAAGTTTATTTCAGGACTTTTGTGTGGGATTTCCCAGCCTTTTGAACTGGATTACAATTCAAATTATTCCACTAAAATAAATGTTCATTTCCATGAAAGTATTGAGTTCTATTGTTCTCCTCTATTGTCATTCCATAATCTACATGTATTGGTGAAGAATCATCTATTAACGAGAAGAAATGGCTGGGTTTACGCATTGGCTTCTGCCGTGACTTATTTTAATCATGGTTTGTGGAAACACAAATCCAGGACTTTTCCAGTGGTTAGATAAATCATAGTAGTTGAACATGGAAAATTAAACTGTCATGAACGCATTATTTATAATTATAAAACCAAACAATTCACATAATGGATCAGTATGATTTGTGAATTCAACCAATGATTGCCTATAGTTATTGCAACATACTATCTCAACCATAGTTATAACCCGAAGCAAGTTTTGAATTTTATAGGCACTTCTTAGTTTGGATCGCATTTGCTCAGTGCCTCAGTTTTCTGAGGTAGAGCAACAATTATAACTATGAGTGTCAATTAGACAGCATAACAATCTATGGTTGGCAGCGACTGGTTCTGGTTTGTTAACATTTGCACAGTATTAAGTTTCAAAGTTAGAAGACAAAAAAACGCATACTGTAGCTAGAAGAAATAACAATTGCATTTTGTCAGTTTGAAAAAGGATTGGGGTGTGAAACATTTCTTAAGGGTTTGGGGATTATTTCTCCATTCTGTCTTTCATTATTTGCACATATTTTCCACTCGATTTGATCAGTATAATGGCAGTAAGGATTCAGAACAAGAGGCAGACAAACTAGATACGTTTAAAATACACAAACAGCCTTTCTGAGGAAGTCTTTGAAGCACTAAGGCAGGGATGTCAAACTTGCATCGTCACGGAGGTGTCACATGACGTATCACAAACTTTTTTCCTCTTTGCTAAACTGAGTGTGGGCGTGGCCAGCACATGATGCATCCGGGCTGTGGGCTGCAAGTTTGACACCCCTGCACTAAGGGTTTAGTCTTCGACAATTATCAGTAACCAAATTTGCTTTTGTTAGTTAGTTGTTTCATTTATCAGAAGGCTTTCTTCCATTATAAAGAGGCACCAACCCAGCTTCCATGGTGTGGATTTACTTTAGGCAGAGGTGGATTTCAGCAGGTTCTGACCTGTTCTGGAGAACCGGTAGCGGAAATTTTGAGTAGTTCAAAGAACTGGTAGTAAAAATGCTGATTGGCCCTGCCCCCATCTATTCTCTGCCTCCCAAGTCCCAGCTGATTGGGAGGAAATGGGGATTGTGCAGTAAGCTTCCCCTGGATTGGAGAGGGAATGGAGATTTTACAGTATCCTGCCCCTGGAGTGGGGTGGGAATGGAGATTTTACAGTATCCTTCCCCTGCCACACCCACAAAGCCACGCCCATCAAGACACACCCACAGAACTGGTAGTAAAAATGTTTGAAACCCATCACTGACTTTAGGGCTTATGTTATCATGGAAAAACAATTATCCCAGGCTACAGAATATATCTTTTTCAGTAATACACATTGAAAAAAACCTGTCGGTTCTATCTCTTATGAATGATCATGTAAAATAACCAAACGAAGGTTCTGTGACTTCAGAGAAGTTCTGTTCTTATTACCTCTTTGACAGATCCTTTGGTTTTCAGGAAGCTGAATATAATGTAGGACGGTATGCAGATCATAGAGGACAAGGCCAACACCCAACCCACTGCAATCCCCCACGGAGGATATTCATAAACATTGTTGTATTTGAGGGGTTGGTATTTAATGAGTGAAAACAGGAAGGTAGCCTGAGGATGACAAGAAGAGACAGCATGACAGCTATGCAGTAGTAAATTAGAAACATCTATAAGAGATCATTAAGGAGAAGAAAAAGTGCATTTAATCAAGGTCTTTCAGCATGAGCTTTTTCAGCCCTGAGCAAACAGAGCCTATAGTGAACTCCGATCACATCGGCAAAAATTGAGATGGTTATTAGGTGATGGTTACTAAGTGACTGCTGGCTTCAGCTCAGACTTGGGCTTTAGCTTTCCATTTTTATTTTTATTTTTGCTTTTCGTCCCCGAGTATAGGAAGTCCTTGACTTATGACCACAATTGAGCCCAACATTTCTGTTGTTAAGTGAGACATTTGCTAAGCAAGTTTTGCCTCCTTTTACAATCTTTCTTGCCAGTGATTAAGTGAATCACCATAGTTGATAAGTTCAGTGAAACTGGCTTCCTCATTGACTAGCACTGATGATGTTATGTGACTTGGGTAATGAAACATCTGTAAGAAAACAAGCAAGCTGGGAGACCACCAAGCCTCCCTCCCACTTCATTGACTTTGCCTGTCAGATGGTTGCAAAATATGATCACATGACCTTGGGACACAGCCACGGTCACGAGCCAGTTGCCAAGCATCTGAATTTTGATCACATGACCATGGGGATGCTGCAATGGTCGTAAGAGTGAAAAATGGCCATACATCACTTTTTTCAGTGCTGTTGTAAGTGGTCACTAAGTGAATGGCTGTAAGTCAAGGAGTCTTTACAGCTGGAATGGTTATATTAATCCAGAGTGCCATGTATGATTTCTTGGGCAGCTCAGCAGAACATATTTATTTTGACTCCATACAGGGCAGTGATGGGTTTGTATCGGTTCACCCTGGTTCGGGCGAATCTATAGCGGCAGCAGCGGGAGGCTCCACCCACCCGCCCGGACATCATCACGGATGCTCTGCGCATGCGCAGAAGGTTCTGTGTAATGCCCAGAAGCGCCATGCGAGAGTGCTCACAGTTCCAAACCAGTAGCAAAGGTAAGTGAAACCCATTACTGATACAGGGATGGATTTGATTGAGAAAGGGAAGGTTGCTATGTTTTTCCCTTCAAAACCCCTGATGGCCGGTCATTAAGCCTGGCAAGAATGAAGGCTGTATTGTGAAGGAGAGGGAGAATTTTGTATAAATACTTAAGAACAGATAAAGGTTACAAAGGTCAGTGTCGGAGTAGTAAAAAATTCTGCTCCTGTGTTCCTCCTGTAAATCTGGATCACTTGTAAGGCTCTCTCAGACTGACCTAAGAATCCACAAGAGGTCAAGTTTGAAGCGATGGTGTATGTCCGTGAGGAATCATACTTGTTGACAAGGAATAACTTGATGCAATAGGCAGCTTTCCCCCCTCCAAAAATTAATTTTAGAAAATATATCAACTGGAAAATCCTGGTGCAGGGCTATTTTGATACACAACCTAGGTCCAGCTTCAAGCTGGTGTTTTGAAATGCAGTGAGGGACATGGCGCACCGCTCTTAAGCACCTGGATTGAATTACCTCCAATTTTTTGATATCTTTATAGGCACAATTTCCATGCCATCGAGTATTAGCTCAGCATTTTTGCTCTACAGTATAAAGTGAGATTGCAGTGGAAGCATAATTATTTCCCTGCTGGCTGGCAAATCTAATTATTACATCAGAATTTTTTTTTTCTGCATGAGATGAAATATATTTTTTCTTACCTTTTCTCCAGGTATTAGAAGATTGAAACACAATTCCTAAGGCATTACATGTTACGATGTTTAAAGGTCTTAATTTCCTCAATCAAATTGCCAGTAGTTTTCCATTCATGGATGACTTTAATTCATGAATGCTTTGTGGATACAATCACTTTTAATTTACTACAATTAATTCCTAATTTTTGGTTCCCCACAATAAGCATATGAAGCTTGTAAACTCTGATGAATATCAACTTCAAGGTCTTCAAGAAGTTGATCACATCATCTGGGTATACAAAAACACTTTTGCTAGCGCTAAGGCAGGGGTGTCAAACTCACGTCGTCACGGCAGCATCACGTGACATATTAGGACTTTTCCCCCCTTTTGCTAAACTGGGCGTGGCCATGGCCAGCACATGATGCATCTGGCCCATAGGCCAGGAGTTTGACAGCCCTGCACTAAGGGGTGAAATTCGGTTTTGTTTAGGATCTGAGTTAAGGAGTGGATTAAATAAAGATTAACTAAAAAGCGGACCAGAATACAACCTTGTTTAATTAGTAATAACACTTAGGTTTATATACCACTTTACAGTGCTTTCCAGCACTCTCTAAGCAGTTTACAGAGTCAGCATATTGCCCAGTGGTGGGATTCTACCAGTTCGGACCCTTTCAGGCAAACCGTTAGCTCAGACTTTCATCCGTGAGCGAACCGGTTCTCTCTTTCTTTGAAATGGGACCACCTGCCCGCCCCTGCATTATACTCACCTTTATTTCTGTTTCTGAAGCCCAGCTGATCAGGGCTGCAGAGTGGATAGCCGCTTCTCAGCTGTTTTCCTTGCTCTCAGCAACACGGAAGTTCAGTTTACAGCAAACTGCGTATGAGCGCTCAGCGTGCATCTGACGCGTGCACTCAGCAAACCGGTTGTTAAACTGGTAGGATCCCACCACTGATATTGCCCCCAACAATCTGGGTCCTCATTTTACTGACCTCGGAAGGCTGGAAGGCTGAGTCAATGCCTGGTGAGATTTGAACTGCCAAATTGCAGGCAGCTGGCAGTCAGCAGAAATAGCCTGCAGTACTGCACTCTAACCTCTGCGCCACCACGGCTCTTCCTCTTATAATGAGAATTGGGACTGAAACAACTCTGCTTACTGTACAATCGACCTATAAATATCTTGTAGCACATCATAATTAGTCTAGTAAGACAGAAATCCATAGATGTCTTTAATAATTTCTACCACAATCCTCCCCTAGAGATCAAACTTTCAAATCTATAAAGGCAGCAACAAGGAAGCCTCAAGATGAAGAGTAATATTTTTCTGTTGGATGGTTTACAAAAATAAGTATTCCATAGTTGCTTGTTCTCTTTTGAAACGTATTTCTTAGTCAGTCGAAACTTGCTCTTTTTCTAAACAATCGGAGAGTTTCTCACATGGACATTTGGCACCTGGTTTATTAAAACATTTCAGAGGTTGATCAGATGGAACTTAGCAGGATTAGACTTATTGCCTTTCTTAATGATTGGAACGGCAATAATACCGATGTTTAGGCATCTGAAAACAGCAATCAATATGTGTGAAGAGGGAAGCCGACACAGAGCCGACTGCCATTCTGCATTAGCTTTTCTAAGTTCTGCAAGAATCAGATCTCCTCAACTGCTTTTCCGTTTTTTTTAGATGGGATATGAGGTTGTACGTTTCCAGCGTTGAAACTGGAGGCCTGCCAAGAAGGGACTTTATGCACTAAAAAAGACTGCTAAAATATTTAATCTATTTAATAGGCAACAGTTTAACAGAGATATTGAGCTTTATGCCTGGGCAATGGTTTAGGGCAGAGGTCTCCAACATTGGCAACTTGAAGACTTGTGGGCTTCAACTCCCAGAATTCCTCAGCCAGCTTTGCTTTGCTGGTTGAGGAATTCTGGGAGTTGAAGTCCACAAGTCTTCAATTTGCCAAGGTTGGAAACCCCTGGTTTAGGGTGTTGAACTGGCAATCAACTGTCAGAAGGCAGTTTTTAATTGCCTGTAAGAATTTTCTCCACTTTTCTGTTTGTGTCATCATTATTCTTTCTGTGGAGACATACAGAACCTGATCTTGGGTCCATCCATGTACCCTTGCTTCTCCTATGTGACTTACTTCCTGGAAGCTTGAAGGGTCATTTCCTCAAAGATGAACCTGTAATTTATTCAGATAATCAAAAAGAGAGCATTCTAAACACCCTGTCATTATTAATGGTTCCCAGGTCATGATGTTGTAGAAAATATCCGCTACAACCCACTGCAGGGAGGCAGAACCAATCAAGTGGTTCTGCCTCAGGCACCTGATGGATCCTGATAGATTCCAGATGGAGCTTGGGCCATTTCCTGAGATCCTAGCTCACGACTCGACTGAAGACC
>JANHZT010001322.1:62717-73004 GCA_032468215.1 Stegonotus admiraltiensis
AGAGTCTCTGAGAATGTTATGCAACTTCCTCAAACAGCGAGATTCGAAGATGTCATCCAGGGCTGGTAGCTGGAGCCTGATGATATTCTGGGCAGTTTTAATGATTCTCTGTAGAGCCTTTTTGTCCGCTACAGAGCTGCTCCCGTACCATGCAAGAATGCATAATGCATATGATTTGGCTTCAATTAACTTGCGCTATCACATCATCCTCAGCAGATTAATACTAAAAGGCAGATATTATTCACCACGTTAATATCTTCATTGTCAGCTCTGAGGCTGGGTATTCTATCCGTTGTCAATAGTTTAGTCTCCTTTGTGTGCTTAATTTTAGTCCCTTTTTTCATTGTGCTGCTTTACTTTTATTACCAGCGGGTGCAGGACATTTGCATTTTAGGGTATATAGGTTTCTCATGAGGACAATGAGATGTTCTGATTTTTTTAAAAGCACAGTCTACAACTGAATGTGATCCATGCAATCAATTGCCTTTTTATAATCAACGAAGCACATAATGACTTTTTTTCATATTCTTTAGCTTTCTCATTTATCCAGTTGCATTAGAAATGACATGCCACATTATTCCGTCTTTTCTAAAGCCACTTTGAACATCTGTCGTCTCTTCTTTTTCCATGCAAGGCTTGAATCTGTTTTGGATTATCCTATTATTTTCTAATATGTGAAATTAAGAATACTGTTAACACCCTGTTAAGTCTCCCTTTTTTTTTGATATTGGAATGTAGATTGGCCTCTTTCAATCTGTTAGCCAATATGTCATCTTCCAAATTTGTTGGCATAGCTTTTTAGAACATTTACTATTCCTTCTTCTATTGCTTGCCATGTTTCTACAGACAGAATGGGACAACTTGCTGAGGCCAACTCATCGCGGCCAACTCGCCACAGCCAACTCACCATGTCCAACTCACCACAGCCAGCTTGCCGCAGCCAACTCGCCACTGTCAACTTGCTGAGGGATAACTCACCATGGCCAATTCATTGTGAGACGACTTCCCATGGGACAATTTAACAATTCAATTTAATTATTTAAAACAAATAAAAAAATATTTTAATTTTTCTCATCCACATTTCATTTTGTGCCTCCTTTTGCATCCTTTCTTTTAATGATACTAGCCCACCATTTCTTTGATATTAGTGTAACTCTTCTCTTGCAGCAAGTTATACTGTGGTCAGTTGGCTATGCATAGTTGTCCCCTGGCAAGTTGGCTGCAGCTTCTGTGAGCAGTGTGGTGGCCTAAAGATGAAGACGCTCGCTTCCCACTCAGAAGGTTCAGAGTTCAATCCTAGGCAGTGGTGAATGTTTCTCTATTAGGGCACAAAGAAGAAATATCTGCTGTGAATTCTGCATAGCCGTCAGGAACAGCATCTGGCCAGTAAATTCTCAGCTCCGTTCAGTCGCCCCAACTCCACCTTTAATCCACAAAGGGATTAAAGTGTCGTTAAAAGAAAAAAAAATTAAGACACTGTCAAGCAATGTGCTTCATCACCCTCCATCCAGTTTGATTCTGGTCTCTGCCCACAGGGGATTTTCAGATTTGAGTAAGAAGGAAGGAAGGAATAAAAGGAATTAATAACAGTATTCCAGTGCATTTGGCACAGTTCAAATAATAAACAAATGAAATGAATGAATGAATGAAAGTTGCCATGTGAAGATCTCTGTCCTTCCAAAAGAAATAGCACAACCTATTTTAAATTATGGTAGTGCAGCAGCTTGGGTTTCCGAGCCTACAAGAGCATGATGGAACTGACAGAATGGTGAAATGTCCAATGTTGTAACAGCAGTACATGATGCAAGTACATTTTGAAATCCATATAATGATCTCTGTGTTCTCCTGGAATCAATAAAAGCATGTTCTTTTCCCTGAATAATATTCACTTGCATTTTCTTAATTCAGTGTAACTTTAATGCAATGCTAATTTAATCAAACCGATGCTTTCTATTACCACTGGATCCTATAATGTAAGTAGCCAAGTGGGAATATATTTATATTCCATACTATGTATTTTGGCTTTCAATTAAGGAATATCAGTTAAGATCTTGAATTTGCCTTGTCTGATTTATATTCCTCATTTCTATCCTGGCAAATACCAACGTGTCTTAATAAAAAATGTTAAATGAAATCAAATATTAAAAATTTAAAAACACAGATTAATATGAATAATTTGCAGGGTGTTGGGTTTTTTTAAATTGGAAAAGTGGAGACCTAATGCAACTTCCAAGAACTGTGTGTCATAATCTGGGGGGGCAAATGCAAGAGAAGACAACTGTATTTCCTGCTTGCCAAAATGATGGGCCTCTAGCGATGATGGGAGTACTGTCTTTTAATAATCAGACACTTCCTAAACTGCAAATGTGCTCCTAACCATTCATAGCTTTAAAAATTAATACCATCAACTTTAATTCTGCCTAGTAGGAATTGGCAACCAATGCCACTTAGGGATTGATTAACAGTGTAGCTGTGCATTTTACAGCAACTGCAACTTCCACATACTTTTCAGGGAGAGACCCAGTTGATCTATTTGTAGTAGTCAAGTTGGCATACAATCAAAGCATGAACAAATATTGTCCAAGCCAACAAGTTCAGATCCAGTTTCCTCTTTATCTACAACACCTCTCTCTTATTCAGAGGCAACGTCAGCTTGTTTTCCCCATCTAGCCCATTATTAACTTAGGCAACATTCAAAAGTACGAAGGCTTCACTGAAATTGAGTGGAATGATGTAATATTCCAGGTGACCTCCTCCAGCCTAGGCTATTAACCTATGATGTCCCATAGAACATCAGAGGTTAACAATCTAAAGATTAAACAATAGTTTCCCAATGTTACCTCTAAAAAGGGGCTCAACAGGAAGGAAAGGAATTATTGTTAACAATGTTCCTCAAACTGAATCTCACAAATGGACTAGATGTACGCTGTTTCCCCCAAAATAAGACATTCCCCTGATAATAAGCCCAACCGGGCTTTTGAGCGCATGGCAATAAGGCCAAGCACTTATTTCAGGGTTCAAAAAAATATAAGACAGGGTTTTATTTTCGGGCAAACACAGTATTATCAATAATAGTAAGTTTCTAATATTGGCTACTTCAATGGTTCTGGGAAATCCAGAAGCAGGAGGACTCTTCTGCCCAGGGGTGAAATGCTCCCAGTTCAGACCGGATTGCCCGATCTGGTAGCGTTGGAGGCGGGTGGTTCGGAGAAGCGGTAGCAAAAATCCCTCCCCCCTGTGCAATCATCAGAGGCTTTTTTTTTCTTTTAAATACCTCTGACAATCCAAGCTGAGTTGCCTGATCATCAAGCTGAGTTTGACAATCCAAGCTGACGATCCAAGATGATGCAAGCTGAGTTGCCTGATCGGCAGAGGCATTTAAAAGAAAAAAAAGCCTCTGACGATCAGGCAATTCAGCTGGGATCGTCAGAGCCTTTTGAAAGCATTTTTTTACAACCTCTTCACTGAAGAAGTTGTAGAAAAAATGGTTTTAAAAGTTTTTTTTAAAAAATTGGCCATGCCCACCCAGTAACATTACCCCCCCAAGCCACGCCCACAGAACCGGTAGTAACAAATTTTACATTTCACCACTGCTTCTGTCTCTGATTTCTAACAGCTAGTAAAACCTAGAATAAGATGGTTCTACAGGAATTTAGACTATTGATATCTCAAATGCTGGTATACCTGCACTCCATGAACTTTCCTATGTAGTAACTATTGTCGCCTCCTACTGAAAAAATTCTCACAAGTGAATGCTATTCTTGAAGTTAATGTTGGTCCAAGCTAAAGTTTTTGATCAGGGAATGTGAGCCAAGCATGGACTAGATCAATTTTCCCAACCTGGAGTCTTCCGCATATGTTGGATTACAGTTCCTATCACTGTGTACCACGCTATTGGCTGTCATGAGATTTTTGTAATCTGAAATATCTGAAGGTACAAAATTGAAGTTTGATTGTGATGATTTTTTTTTTTGCAAAGTTATTGCTATAAGAAGTATGGAAAGGGCTCTAATTTGACCTTTTTCTCAGGTCTTAATACCCACTAAAATGGATCAAATTGTTTCCAATATTCCCTCTCCACATAGACATGCATATATTCTATGCATACTTTCATCCTGCTACTCTCTGATGCAAAAAGACTGACAGAACAGAACAGAGCAAAGCAAAGCAATTTAAGCATTAACCAAGCAAAGGGTGACTCCTACTTTGCCAGTGGACTTGACTCCTTTCCAGATGCAGAAATAGCAGATGATCCAGGCCAGCAAGAGGCAGAGAGCCAACTCCCAGCGCACAGTGCCCAGATCATGAAGACCTTCTGTTATTTTCAGTGTTCGCCTCCTGAGAGGACAGATGAAAAGATGGGGGAGGTGAGGCATCTTTCGGCCAGCTCCTATTAACCCTTCATACCTATTTCCTTGACAGCTTTTCCTCACTAAAGGTCTTGGGTTTAACTTGGCCATTGCAGGTTAGACACAACACTATCTGTCAGCCCAGGGGTGTTAAACTCGATTTCATGGAGGGCCGCATCGGGGTTGTGTTTGACTTTGGAGGGGTGGTTGTGGCCAGCTCAACATCACTTGTGTCGGGGGCACCTGTGGTGGCCTGAGTGCTCTGCCAGCGAAAACAGGCTCCTGAGCTCCATTTTCGGCTGCAAAGGCCGCCTGCAACCTTCTGCCAGTGAAAACACAACTTGGAAAGGCTGCATGCAGCCCTCCCAAGCTCCATTTTTGCTGGCAGAAGCACCGCGGGCTAGTCCTAAGCTATTTCCAGGGCAGCCCTGCAGGCAAAATTTAAGCACGATTAAGGCCGGATCCAGCCCCTGGGCCGTTAGTTTGACACCCCTGTGTTAGCCCTTCAAAGTCCTCAAGCCCAAAAGCACAAACCATTATTAACACTTATTGTAAGCTAACAGAATCTTGCAAGTTTGAAAGCACTTTTCCCTCTTTTACTTTTCAGAAAAGATTTCCCCATTCTAACTATCCTTGTGTGGCCTGAGACACCTCATGCATGATTACTGTCAAGGCTGTGGCTCTTCCTCCTGTCTCCCAAGGTCATTCTCACAGACCATTACTTGATTTTACCAGAATAATGATAGTGCTGGTTATCCTTGCTATCCAGACTAAAGGCTACACACTGTATGGTCTTTATTGGTGACAGAGTGTTGAGGGAGAGAGAAAATGTGTTGATGATATTGATAAACTTATGGATAAACAATGGCGTGTATTTCCCACTTGCCTTCATAAAATTTAGCCACTTTCTCCAGAAATTAATCAATTACTTAATTAGGTTTGAGTTGATGACATGTACGTTCCTCCCCAAAAGAGACAGTGGGGGTGGGAAAAAGCAGCATAATATTTATACAGTATAGTTTGGCACTATGATTCAACAGGAAAAACTGGTCAATTTTTTGCGATATAAATACTTTTTGCAATAAGAACTAATCCTATGAAGTATTTCATTTAGAGCCTACTGCTATTATCATGTCATCATCAGGCTGCTTTCCTGCTGATTGTTTACCTTCTCTTATTAATCTAAATATTAGGATTTCGCTCTCTGCTATTCTCAAAATAGCCTCTTTGCCCAGCCATCATACTGCAACTGCAGTGATATCTGAGTTCGGGATGAAACAGAAGATAAAAATGTGAGAAATAAATACATAAGAAAGTCTACCAACAATTTACATGCCTCACATTATTTTAGAGGCTATATTTCAGGGAAGATGCTGTCCAGATGTTTAGGACGGTAAAGAAACCTGGTAGGAAGAGGGGGGAAAGCCATCATCAATTGCAGATGATGTGGAATGCAGTGCTGCCATCTTGATATTTTTTTAACCATCCCCACAGACACCCCTGGGATGGTGGATATGCTGTAGATGTATGCAATGCCTGCTTTTTCTGTAGGCCTCACTACTTCAAAAACCTGAGGATGAACCCCATGTTTTCTCTACCTGCAGCCTATGAATTTCCTTCCCTTTGGACTTCAGCAAGGGCAGATCTACATATATTCCCTCTAAATCCTAGGGAAGGGATTTAAGGAAAGGAAATAAATAACCCGAACAACTGAAATACGTACTCCCAAAACTCAATAACTGGAGAAGTGGCGTTAGTATTATTCACAAAATCGGAGACATTCAGAACGTCCACACAGTATTCTGCCAGGAGAAAAAGAGACAATTGTAAGAGAAGGAAGAGATCTTGAAAGTCAACAGTTCCAATCCCATAATCAGTACAAATGTCCATGTACTTAGAACATCCATTCAGAATCCAAACTATCTGGTGTGGTACAGCAACCAAATAGGACAGGTAAAGACACTAACGGATAGTTAAGACCAGGGGTGAAATCCAGCAGGTTCTGACAGATTCTGGAGAACCAGTAGCAGAAATTTTGAGTAGTTCGGAGAACCGGCAAATACCACCTCTGGCTGGTCCCAAATGGGGTGGGAATAGAGATTTTGCAATATCCTTCTCCCAGGAGTGGGGAGGGAATGGGGATTTTGCAGTATCCTTCCCCTACCACACCCACCAAGCCACACCATATCCATGCCCACAGAACCGGTAGTAAAAAAAAATTGAATTTCACCACTGGTTAAGACTGCAGAAAAAACAATTGCAACCAGCCTGTTTTCCATAGAAGACCTGTATATTGTGTGGGCCAGAAGGAGGGCTGAGAAGATATTTGCAGACCTCTCACATCCTGGACATAAACTGTTTCAACTCCTTCCCTCAGGATGGCACTGTAGGGATTGCAAGCCAAAACAACTAAACACAGGGATGGTTTTTTCCCCTCGTGCCATCACTCTAAAGGTAAAGGTTCCCCTGAACATGTGTGCTAGTCGTTTCCAACTCTAGGGGACGGTGCTCATCTCCGTTTCTAAGCCAAAGAGCCAGCACTGTCCACAGACGTTCTCCATGGTCATGTGGCCAGCATGACTCAATGCCGAAGGTGCACAGACCGCTGTTACCTTCCCACCAAAGTGGTCGCTATTTTTCTACCTGCATTTTTACATGCTTTCAAACTGCTAGGTTGGCAGAAGCTGGGACAAGTACCAGGACCTCACTCTTGTTACGTGGCGCTAGGGATTCAAACCGCTAAACTGCTGACCTTCTGATTGGCAAGCTCAGTGTCTTAGCCACTGAGCCACTGCATCCTAACTCTATTGGCCATCACTCTACTGAACACCTAATTTGCTGCTTAATGTCTATTAACCCATACACAGTAGTCGCCAAAATTGTGGAAACCTTTTGGGAAAAGTGTATTTTTGAGGTTTGATGGCTAATAACATCACTTTTGGGGGGAGTTTCAAGATAATCATATTCCATTGCTGGAATGGCCTGGGAATAGCCCAGACCTTAACCCAACTAAAAATCTATGGAGCCGACTAAAGAAACTTGCTAGTCAGAAGTGACCCAGCAATAAAACGCAGTTAATAGAAGCAATCATTCTTGGTTTCACATTATAACAGCTGCAGAATTAAACTCCATGGAAAGACATTGTAAGGCCATAATTCATGCTAAAGTATTAACTGATGTGATCATTTTTGTATATCTCGTTTTTTTGACGTGTTTCACTTTTCTTCTTTATACTGTAACTGCTATTCTAGTAGCAAATCCTTCATAAAAGTTATTGCATTACATTCTTGATTAAATTATCTTTCCATTGATATATAATTTTATGGTACTACTCCAAAAAAAAAGTGGTGTTGTTAGCTAGTTTTAGAAAATACACTTTTCCCAAAATACACTTTTCCACAATTTTGGCCACTACTGTACTGTGGCTGTAATATTATTACTTATCCTTATTATCTTCTCCTTTTATTGGCAGCGTTATTATTATTATTGTTATTGTTATTATTATTATTATTATTATTATTATTATTCTGTTGCTTTACATATACACTAAGTGCTTTTGTACCAGAGATAAATTCCTTGTGTGTCTAATCAGATTTGGCTAAATAAAGTACTCAATTCAATTCAACTTTGCTGAGATGCTTTTAGCAATATAAATGTTTCTGCTCCAAGAAAACTGACTCTGAGAGAAACCCTGAGGCTTTATTAAAACATCCATCCATCCATCCTTTTATTGGATTCCTCCTGTCTGGGGCTCCTGAACGACATGGCAGTTCCTCAAACATATATGAAATCCAGATGTCTCTGGAATGCAGATTGTTATCAAGTCATGCTGACTGTCGTAATTTAGGATTGCAGACCCAAACCCCTTCCTTCCTCTTCACATTTGTCTCTCTGTGTACATTCTGTCCCCACACACCCTTTTTCATGTATGCAGCTGCCCCAGAAAAAGCTGTTTGTAAAAATCATCTAGAGACAGAGGGCACCACCAAAGCATCTAGGAGTGTTAAATAAATAAGAGGGTGAGAGGATATTATGGAAAAAGTGTGACTAATGTAGAGAAGAAAAAGTAGGAGAAAGGTCATGAAGCACAGAATGGGTGGCTGTTGAATACTCTGCGTACTTTGCCTTTAAGGGGCTTGGAAGTGTAAACCGGGAGGAAGGACTGAGTAGCCAAAAGGGGAAAGGTTTAGTTTGGGTGTCAATATGCTGCTGTTGCAAGAAAGTGGCTTCTAATAAACAAGCTGTAGTAATCCATTTAATCAGGCAAATGCATGTTGCTACAGAACCAAATGTTACTATTTTTATGAAAGCATAATACTGGTTTTATTTCTCTTGGATAGAAAATGATGCACCGCAGAAAAGAGATGGAACTGACATCGGATCAATATTTTATATTGCCAGAGTCTGGCTGTGGTTCAAACTGTTGATAGTTTGGCGCTTATTTTTTATTCTATTTTATTTGTTTATTATATTTTCATCCAACCTTTATTATTTAGTAAGTAACTTAAGGCAGCGGATATACATCATACTCCTTCCTCCTCTTATTTATCTCACAACGACCACACTATGAGGTGTGCTCAGAGGTGAAAACCAGCCGGATCTATCTGACTCGCGTGAACTAGTAGTGCCGGCAGCAGAAAGCTGCCCCCACCCGCCAGGACATCATTACGTCCTGTTTTTGACCCTCTGTGCATGCACAGAAGGCTCTGTGCATGTGCAGAAGAGGCGCATGTGCTCCCATTCCCGAACCAGTAGTGAAGGGAAATGGATTTTACCGCTGGGTTTGCCGGGCTGAGGGAGTATAAAAGCTTTCACGACTAGGACCATAAATTCAGTCTGCTTGGTTTTTAGCCTGGTACCTTAATCACTAGATCAAACTGGCTCTTTTCAAACCCAATGACTTGTCAAACTAAAATTCAGGTATGTTTACCTGTAAAGGTAACTTTTGGTTATGTAGTTCAACAGCAGTTTTTACGGTCATGGGTAGGAGAGGTTTGCAGCATGAGACCTGAGAAAATTGAACGGAGGGGTTACACCATTACATCTAAGCTACTTCCAGGTCCTCCTTCAGAGAATGTAGTGATTGACATTGTAGGACCCTTTGATAGGATTCCAGTGGGTTACCATTGTGCTATAATGTTGCTTGGCTATTATAAGTGGGCAGAAGTAGCTTTGGTATGACACTTCAGCAGGAATGACTGAATATTGAAGAGCCATGGTGGCGTAGTGGATACAGTGCAGTACGGCAGGCTAGTTCTACTGACTGCTAATTGCCAGCAGTTCAGGTCCCATTGGCTCAAGGTTGACTCAGCCTTCCATCCTTCCGAGGTCGGTAAAATGAGGACCCAGATTGTTGGGGGCAATATGCTGGCTCTGTAAATCGCTTAGAGAGGGCTGTAAAGCACTGTAAAGCAGTATATAAGTCTAAGTGCTATTGCTATTGCTATATTGTTCTGTTGCTTTTAGTAGGGAAGGAGTTCGTCTCTAATAATGGGAGGCAATTTACTTATGAAAATGTTTAGCAAAGAATAAAATTACAGAGGAGGGTGTCAATGTATTATTATCAAGCAAATGGGAGATTAACATGTTCGAGAGATTCAATAGAATCTGAAAGATAAGACTACTTGCAGCAAAGTTATAAGGAAAAAGTTAGGAAAAGTTGATTATGGAACATTAGCAATTATATGCCATTGAATAACACAGAGAAATATTGCATGGAAGCTCTGGTATCGAGAAGACAAAATGGTGGAATGGTCATGATGCAAGCCTTTCTTGTATCATCATCATCATCATAATCAACAACAACAATGCACACACACACAGTGGATGCCAATCAGGGGTGGGTTCTAATTTTTTTTACCACCGGTTCTGTGGGTGTGGCTTATTTTGTGGGTGTGGCTTGATGGTCATGTGACAATTCTTTAGGATTTAGCAGAGG
>JANHZT010001322.1:168990-179926 GCA_032468215.1 Stegonotus admiraltiensis
CTCACCCAGCAGCTTCACATAAATGTTGAACAGGAGGGGTGAGAGGACCGACCCCTGCGGCACCCCACAAACAAGGCACCTTGGGGTCGACCGCTGCCCTCCTGCCAACACAGATTGCGACCGGTCAGAGAGATAGGAGAACCACCGTAAAACTGTGCCCCCCAACCCCAACCCCTCCAACCGGCGCAACATGATACCATGGTCGATGGTATCAAAAGCCGCTGAGAGGTCCAACAGGACTAGGATAGAGGAACAGCCCCTATCCCGAGCCCTCCAGAGATCATTATGTTTTATAATCTTACAAATTTGATGGATGTGTGGGTGCGTGTGACTGCACATGTACACACAAGCTTTATAAGATAACTGCAGAGTTAGCATTCATAAAATTACTTTAGACATTTTGTTCATTATGACAGGTGAAAGCTCAAAGGCTTGCAAAATGAGGTCAGTTGTGCCTTTCCATTAGATAATCTTTACAGGACAGACTGCACTCTCACTCCTAAAAGAAATTAGAGTGAAACATGTCACTAAACACCATTGATATGCATACAAATTGGTACTTGATATTATGCATGTGCAGATGAGACAGCTGTGCCTTTTATTCAATATTATGTTTTGAGACAAGGACTGAAGGGGAAAACTCAGCTAAAAGTCAAGTATGGCCAAGGTGGTCATGATTAACAGAGCCTTCGATGACTACCAAGTCAGATAAAACAACTCCTTCAATAAAGAACTTTAGAGCAGACAATTTCTCGAGCTCATTTCAGCTTAAATTTGGAGCATTGCTTGTTGCAGCTATCAAGAGCTACTTTTTAACATCTTACTTCTCAAAGCACCTAGAGCTTTTTCTTCTTATTAAAAATTAGGGTGTTAAATATCTTCATAATCTGGGTGAGAGTAACAGATTCAGACTCAGCCCTGGCAAGACTGAATAGCTATGGGTCAGTGGTAGGTTGCTCCCGGTTCGGTCCGGTTCTTGCGAACTGGTAGTAACGGTAGCGGGAGGCTCCGCCCACCCACCCAGACATCATCATAAACAATCTGTGCATGTGCAGAAGCACATGTGTGCACTCCCGTTGCGAACCGGTAGTGGAGGTAAGTAGAATCCACCCTTGCTATGGGTACATATCCCCTCCTGGATCCAAGGATTCCACATCTTTAGCCTTGATCAGTGAGCCTTTAGCCCATTCAAAGCTGGCATGCAATTTAGGACTCTTCCTGGACCCCATTTCCTGCTTCATGCAGACATATCTCGTGTATGAAGTACACTAATTTCTGAATCACAAGCGCCTTGGGACAGTCACTCATGGTCTGGTCACTTTGTGTGTGGATTATCATAACACACTGTATATGAAGTCACCCTTGAAAACCACTTGGAAGCTACAGATAGTCCAGAATGTGGCAACCCAGGTGGTTCTGTTTGCCCGTGTGACACATCTGCTTCCTGGCTATGCTGGTTGCCAGTATATGCCAAGTTTTTCTGCATAGGTAATCTTATCTGCATTTAGTATCATACACTGCCCAGAGTCATTTTGAATTGGAAGTCATTACAAATTTAATACATTAAATTAAATTAAACCTTGAAGCTGGAGTACTAAGCAGTAAACTCCAATGACTGTTTTAAATTTATCATTCCAGGTCATCTCCTGAAATGAGTCATTCGGCATATATCATTATGCTTCCTTAGGGCTACTATTAAAGGGAGGACAAATTAACCAATATGATTTCTTAAGTATAATAATAATATAGTTATTATAGGACACAAATATACATAACTGTCTTCTGCCATCTTTCCTGTGATTTGTAAAAAAAAATCTACCAATCTCTTGGTAGTTGACAGCTTTGAATTAGACAAGCATTTAATAAAAAGGCATAAATTGGTAGCATATTTTAAATTAATTTCTACCACTATTTGCAAAGGTTATACAAAATGAAGTAACCAGTGCATTGTATATATTAATCTATTATGTGATTAGTTCATACAACAAAATGATTTAATTTCTTCAGAAAGTGCTTCTTAGTTTTCTGCAGTTAAGCCCTGCAGCAAAGTTCTGTCTTTTCCAGCATATGGAAATTTTTGCAGCAGCTTCAGTCCTTGTGCAGGATTTACATTTTCCACAAAGGAACAGCTTTTGTTATTTGCTCACTTAGAAACAAAACTCTTCTCTTATTGGACAATACACTTTTAATTTCCCTTGTTCCCAAGCATGATAAAGTATTCTATTGCACATATGCATTAGCTATCTTTAAGGCATCGCTGATATAGAAGTAAATATATATCCAAAATTGATTTGTGGGAAGTTCCCTAAACAAAATCACAAAACTCCTGAGAGTACTGCTCTAAGCAGACTGTTTCTGACTGGAATCTATAGTTGTCGCAAGCCAACCTGCAAAAATTCTCCAAAAGGGGAAAATAATGTAATTTACTATAATTGAATCCGATCACTTCAAAAAACCTAAGCAGGTTTACTACCAGGGAGAAGAACAGAACAGGGCATGTGGCTTCCTTCAACTGACTTAAAAGCTTTTGTGCAACAATCTTTAGAAGATTAATTTTCTTTCATAAAGATAGCCATCTTAGGGACTTCCGTATGAAGGAACAGTATTGTAATAGAGAATTCTGGATACCAGCAGCTTTCTTACAGCATCATCAGGGAAGCAGATGAGGAAATGGGGAAAAAACCTTATAAATGGAAGAACAATATATAAATTCACAATTTCTTTACCGATTGTCTGCTGATGAGCAAAATCCAGTGGCCATGACCGAATCTGCTTTAGCAAAGTCTCATGAAATATACATACTGAAACAGTATATATAACAACATCAATTGGTGCAGAATGCAGCAGAGTGAACAGTTATGTGTGCTTCTAGTCTATACTGGTTGCCAAGTTTGCTTCGGGGCCCAATTTCAAGTTGCTGGTTTTAATCTTTAAAATCTTTCACGGCCTGGGGCTGGGTTATCTGAATGAGTACCACTCCCTGACTATATTTCCCCATTCCAATGGGTATGATAAAGAAGGCATGCTTTGGTTTCTGCTAGTAGGGATCGATGCTTAGGTGGTTTCAGGAGGCAGGCCTTCTCTAGCATGGCGTCTGCCATTTGTAACATCTCCACCCCCTGAAGTTAGGTTAGGTGTTCATGAAATCCCTCAAGGCCTGGCTTTGTAATTAGGCCTGGGTTTCAGGCGAACAGTGAAATCTTAACAATGGTTCCATCACTGTAGTTGATGTTCATTCTCTACTGGCAGTGAGGTTTTTTTTTTTAAATAATAGCACTTAGCAATAGCGCTTACACTTATATACCGCTTCATGGTACTTTTACAGCCCTCTCAGCCATTTACAGAGTCAGCATATTTCCCCCAACAATCTGGGTCTTCATTTTTACCATCCTCGGAAGGATGGAAGGCTGAGTCCACCTTGAGCCTGGTGAGATTTGAACTGCCAAATTGCAGGCAGCTGGCAGGCAGCCGAAGTAGCTTGCAGTACTGCACGCTAACCACCGCGGCTCATAATGACTGTTTTATTATTTTTTCATAATAATTCTTTCTATGTTTTTATTATTTTGTGTTGTATGCCGCCCAGAGGCATGTTTTGTGAGACAGGGAGCCATATAAATTTGATGGATAAATAAATCATAAATTCCCTTGTCAAAGAACAGACATGTTATTGGTTTGTATTTTGACCTTTTAAATATAGCATGGCAAAAACTTTCAAAGATACAGCCCTGGAGTCTGAAGCAATGATCTTTGAAACATCAATCAAGGTTACCCACCTTGTCCTTGCACGGCCTCTGACAGTTTTGTGCAGCACACACTGCATTTTCATCATCTGACTCTTCTGCTCCTGACCAGTCATACTTGGAGGGGATGTCCAAAACTTTCTTCTCCCTCTTTTTTTCAGTGCACTCTTTCACCAGCTCTACCTTCGTTGCAGCTACTTTCTCACGCTTCTTCTTTCGTTCTTCTTCTTTAGCCAGCTTTTTGGCCAGTTTGTTCAGCTCCTTTGTCTTGTCCATTGTTAGTTTTAGCTTCTTTTTCTTTGGTTTCTCCAATTTCTTCAGCTCTTTAGACTTCTGCTTCATGTCACCAAAGAATTGCTCTGCTTTCTCTAGTTTGCGCTTCCTTTTTCTCTCCGAAGCATCTCTTCCCCGGGTTTTTAATGGCTTCTCATCCATGCTCTCATCCTTCAAGAAACAAAAGATGTTGATAATTGCCAGATTATTCCCTTGTGCATCATAAAAGCAGTATGAAGAAGCTAGTTTCCATAAGCACACAGCACTTCTAGTGAGTGAATAAACTCATTAACAGGAGAAAAGAGGCAGAGTAAAATAATAATCACAATGCCAATTTAAAGTCTAAGGTGGCACGCTGTATTTTGGAATCAAATGGGTGTTAAAAACTTGTAAAATAACATACATATACCCCAAGCTAGAAATATGCTTTCTTGGGAAGAGTCAATCAGAAGGATTGGAATAGAAAGCAAGTCATCATTTGCAAAAAGAGTTCTAGACATATTTCTTCTTCCTCTGCCTCAAAAATGAATTCTTTTCAGGAGGCTGAATTTGACCATTTCACTTTCAATATCTAAGAGATCATGAGTTCAAGTCCTACCCTAGCCATAAAAGTCAGCTGGGTGACGTCAGCTTGGGCCAGTCACTTTCTCTCAGCCCGAACACCACACAAAGTTATTGTTGGAGGAAAAATAGGAGGAGAAAGGTTTGCTGGATATGTTTGCCACCTTGAGTAAAAATAATAAACGCAGGATATATATGTACGTGTACATCTTACAATAACAGAGCCTTAGACTTTGGGTTTCCTCTGCTAATGGCAATCAACAAACTTTTTGTTGCATTTGAATAGGAATGACCCCACATTACTGGCACTTGAAATAGTGACAGGATATTTTTGCATCAAATTATAAGATGCTTAGCCCAGGATGCTCCAGACTTTCAAGCAAGAATATGTGATACAATGCAGTGGTGGGTTGTTACCGGTTCGCCCCGGATTGGGCGAACTGGTAGCGTCAGTGGTGGGAGGCTCCGCCCACCTGCCCGGATGCTTCTGCACAGAAGCAGCGCGCGTGCATGCTCACGCGCACTCACAAGCAAACCGGTAGCAACAGGTTTTGAAACCCACTAATGGTACAATGTTTCACTGTATGGATTCAGTGAGAAATTTTTTAAAAAGGAGTAAATAAGAGTGGAAGGGAAGATGGTGAAGAGCTGATAGGGGCTTTAAGGAAGACTTTGGTAAGGAAGCAAATCCTGACAAGTAAATTAGAAAGAGGCAATCCAATAAAGAGATGAAACAGCAGCAGTGCTCTCTGCAATACCATTTTGCCAACGTTAATTTTACATGTGACTTTGCTATTTTATGATAGAAAATGCCCATCTTTACCTCCATGATATGAAGAAATCTATCTTCAGAGGGTGGATGCGTGGCCTGCAAAATCCGCCAGATGTGCTGGGTTTCATCAAGCGTTACTTCTAAGATATCTCCTATCATCATTAGATCTTCTAGCTGTGATTTGGCTCCAGAAGAGAGTTCAAGCACAGGAGGTTCTAAACTGCGAGGAACTAAAGGGCTTTTACGGGGTTGCTTTCGTGGGGTATTGGAACCTTTCAAAAAGAAGCACAAAGAAAAAAAATGTTTAAGACCAAAGGGTAGAAAACAAACAAATAACATGAAATGTAAAAAAAGACTAAAGTTTTGATTTCTTAAAAAAATCAATTACCCAATTTCCTAGTAGTTGATGGCCTCTTTGTCATTAATTATAGACAGGCAAAATGACATGAAATCGTTTGGATGGTTTAAGACTCTAAAGACACTCAGAATCTATAGTTAATTGTTACCCAGGTGCCACTTAGCACTTATTTGGAGTACACAACCTAAGACCCCAGAGATACATACAATTTCTGAACCCTTCAAAAGTTGCAGTTACAGAAATAGAATAGTGATTAAATACTATTTCTGATCATGTTTCAAAAATGATTTGAAAGAAGCTTGGGCAATTACCTGTCTATTATTCATTAATAGCCACACTGTTTTTTAGATTTTTATGTGAGTTTTTAAAAAAAGATACCATTGCTTTAAGAATTATTTTAACTCATTAAGACAAGCTACATTTTTTGCAGGTTTACGCAGAAGCCTGGGAAAATACACAACTGTAGTACTTGATAATAGAGAGCATTGTGCTCATACAGCCTCCAAAACATTACAAAGAGAATGTCTGGAGTATCATATCCTCACCAATTTTTGGCCCGAGTGCTTTATTTATTAATTTAATTTATAAATTGCTTAGAGAATTTTTGGTGAATTGAGGAGCTTATAAATTGCAATAACAAATAAATGGCATCTAGATATAATTATAGGGGGGGAGAATTACCTTGAGAACAGCTTTTTGAAGCTGATGAATATGCATGTTCAGCACAGAAAGAGGGAGCCGTCCACATGTGTGTTACTACTTCTTCAGATTTGATTGGAATTTCTTCATCACAGAAGAGGTTAGGCTCTAGACTGCTAGAAGACTTTACACTGGCATTGTCCTAAAGAAAAGTACAGCAGAAACATGAGATTATGGAGTGGGATTTAATTGTTTTAATACAACCTGCCACAGATTTGTTACATTAAATGCGGGTAAAACCAGTGACTTTCTTTCAGTTCCTACAGCAATATATGGGCAAAGATAGTTATAGCAGAATGAAAAAGAGGATTATGCATTTTGCTTTTCTAAAAATGAAAAGTCTGTACTAACTTTTTTTTTAAAAAATCAAAATTTCCCAAGGGGCTCCTGATCATCTCATTGCATCAAACAACTTTACAGTATATGATTGCAAAGTTTGTTACTGGTGAAGTCCCACTGAAGGAATAAAACAATTATTAACAATAGTGAGCTCAGAAATGGCAAGACTTACCTTTATATCATAGCCATATGCTTCCCTAATGTCTTCATCTGAATCCGTCTCCTCGTCATCATAATCCATATTCTGTCGAGGAGATGAGGATACACTACTCGTAGCCCGATTAAACCCAGATTGCTGAAAACTAGTCAAATGACCCTATGTGAAGAAACTTTCTAAGTTAAAAAAGCACCCGGTAAAATGTGTAGAAGGCAACAAAAGTTACTTAAATTGATTAACAGAGATCAGATTACAAGAAACTAATTATTTGTTTTAAAATTATATTTCTAACAATAAGAGTTGAAATTTCATTTCTAAGCTTCTAAGACACCACTATAAATACTCTCTTTGTTCAGATGCTGAGAACACCATCATTGCTTCTTCACTTTTATAATCATTGTCTATAATATATTTGGATGTTGGTAATTGATACAGCACCTGAAAATATTAGGATTTTCTAGACACCGAAGGCATCAAACAAAAACAAACATTTATCATCAGTAAGAATGTTTAATAATCATTTGTGATTGATATATTTATATTTATTAGATGCTAATAAATAACTTCAACAAAGAAAAATAATTAAACCCTTTTGAAAATATCTTTTGACATAATTCTTGCTAGGAAGCAAACAGAAATCTCAAAATAAGAGGTATTTTCTGCAACACATAGCAAAGGAAGGCATATAGAAAAAATTGGCAATATGTCGTTCCCCTATAATCACTGGGACTGCATATTCTAACAGCTCTAGCCAAGGAAATTAATGGCAAAGAATGCTAGGAACTGCATTCAGTGCCTGAAAGGTCACAGATACTTGGAATAAAAATGAATGTACGTGTAAAGAGATGCAAGTTCCAAAGAGATAGTTCTAGTAGGAAAAAAGATACCCAATAAGAAAACAATTTCACATTAACTTCTAGAAGTACAATTCTCGAGTGATAAAAATCTACTGTATTCGTGTTTGAAAAGCTGTGTTGTTTGTAAGATTTTGGAATTTCCTGCCTTGGAATATAACTATTTGTTCCTAAGTCTTTATAAAGTGTAAAGCCCCTGCTAATTAATGTGTATTTAGTTATGTTCTAAAAAACAACTGCGTTTTGGTCATTTGGACTGGTTTAATAACTCTATACAAAACATCAACTTTTAGGTTCCAGAAGAGGAGCATTCAAATAGAATTGGATGACAAGGCTCAAGCAATAAGGTCATTATCCACAGGGGAGAATTGTTACATGCACCCAAGAAATGAACGGATACCTGTAAATCAGGATTGGCAGCTGCCTTCTGGAGCTCCGCGCTGATTATCTTCTCTGTTTTCTCGCGTGCCGCCTGTTCTACCATACGCTGGCTCAACACAGAAAGTTTTGCCAATGCAGAAGATAGTTCATCAGTGGCCAGGGCTTGCCGTGCTCGGTCTTGCCAGCTCATAGCTCGCTCAGTCAGGCACTGCAACGCTTCCCCCTCTGGCAACCGTACCGGGAGTTTTTGCAAGGACACTAGTAGGGATAAAATAGTCTCAAGACGAGGCCTTCGAGATCGCATGCAAAGCGGACACAAAAACTTGACTTCTTTGGCAGGCCAGCTGGAGCCCTTCTTTTGGGAGCTCGTTTTGGGAAGGGTCACGCAAGTGCTATGAAACCAGTCTTTGCAGAGTTCACACTGTAGCATGAATCCACTGGCCGTCTTGCGGCAGATGCAGAACTTGATTTCTTCAATGCGATCCACCATCGTCATCTTGGCCAGGTTGGCCTCCCTGAGGGCGTGCATGGCTTCAACCTCTTTCTGTTCCCGGTCTTTGAAGACAGCCACCTTTTCAGAGGAGGAAATAGTAGAGAATCATTCAATAGTAGAGAATCATTGGCAAAATTCACATTCCTAGACTGGTCCAACATTTTTTATATATATTTACATGGTACAAATGAATCAACAGAATACTTGTTCCAAGCTGCAACTTTTTAAAAAATCTAATATAGCAACAGCAATGGCACTTAGGCTTATATACTGCTTCACAGTGCTTTACAGCCTTCTCTAAGCAGTTTACAGAGTCAGCCTATTGCCCCCCAACAATCTGGGTTCTCATTTTACCCACCTCAGAAGGATGGAAGGCTGAGTCAACCTTGAGCCTGGTGAGGCTCAAGGTTGACTCATATACCTGGATCAAATTTTAAAAATGACTTGTGAAAAATAATCGTATGTGGAATCTAAAATCATCAACATTTTCAATAGAATACAGGTAGTCCTCGATTTACAACAGTTCATTTAGTGACCGTTTGAAATTATAATGGCACTGGAAAAAGTGACTTAAGTCCATTTCTCACACTTATGACCATTGTAGCATCTCCATGGTCACATGATTTACATTTGGATGCTTGGCAACTGGTTTGTATTTATGACGGTTGCAGTGTCTTGGGGTCAGTGTCTTGGGGTCACCTTTTGCGACCTTCTGACAAGCTAAGTCAATGGGGAAGCCAGATTCACTTAACAACCATGTTACTAAGTTAACCACTGCAGTGACTCACTTAACAAATGTGGCAAGAAAAAACGTAAAATGGAGCAAAACTCAATTTTCTCACTTAGCAACATAAATTTTGGGCTCAACTGTGGTCGTAAATCGAGGACTACCTGTATCATCTTTAATTACCACCTGAAACTTACTTAGGAAGGTCTAATCTGGCTTCTAAAAGGTTCATAAACAGAATTCTGCTGCAGAAAAAAAAAACCTTTTCCATCAACCTAACTTCATCCATCATGAGTCAAGAAACATAAGGGGGCTTTCAGAGATGGTTGTACAGTACTGGCAGTTTCATACCATTTGATGTGAATGACAACTTACGAGCTGATAATCACAGCCTGCCAATCTACCTGCCAGACAGGTACAGACCTAAAATCAATACCTTCAGGAGAAAAAGATGCTGCTTGTCGCATTGACACACAGAGAGAGATAACCCAGCAATTCCCTCAGAGACAGACTGCTTGAATTATTCTTTCCAAACAAAAAAAGTACACAGATGGCAGAACCAACGGAAAAAAACTGGAGAAAGAAGCAGGAGAAAACAATGAGGGTCTCTTTGGCTTCCCAGGAGCCTCAGAATTACTGGGATTTCCAGGAAATCCAAAAATAACTGAAAAAAAGGAAATATCTGGTTTGGAAAACTGCTGGATGTGTTACATTAGGTTTAATCTTTGCATTATTGTTTGGTGGTAAAGTCTCCTGATTCTATTTTCTGCATAAAGTAGGAAAAGTTTTACTTGTGTAACTAGAATATTTCTGTAGAATCTGTATTCTCCAATCTTTGTCTCTTTTTTAAAGTTTTTTTTTCCAAATATTTTTTAGCATTTGTAGCAGACTACTGCCATCTTGTGATATGCCTGGGACATATCTTTTCCATTTTAGTTTAGATTGTCTCTTCTTTAACAGGGTAGCTTTGCACCTTAACATCTAAAGTTACCAAGGGTTATAAGTTACAGACCTCCATTATTATATATAATACCATATATATGATATGATATAAATATAGAGAGAGACGTGGCTATGAAAATCCAGAGGGCTTCTTAGAAAGAATGTTTGAGATATCCGGCATGTGTGTGTGTGTGTGTGTGTGTGTGTGTGTGTGTGTTGGTTCGATTTATATGCCGCCCTTCTCCGGAGACTCAGGGCAGCTTACAATGCATTAAGCAATTTTTGCCTATGGACTCAACCCTTCTATTATATCAGTTATATAAAGTAGGGATATAAGAGCTGTTTTAGAATGCAGAAGGACTATGAATGATCCTCAAACCATGTGAGCCTGAAAAAAAAAGGATGTGACTTTTTAAATTAATTTCTTAAAAAATGAAGCTGCATTAATGAATTGAAGCAATCACCAATGTTTCTAGGCCCGTGATGGCGAACCTATGGCACAGGTGCCACAGGTGGCACGTGGAGCCATATTGGTGGGCACACGAGCTCAGCTCTGGCACACTTGCGCGCACCGGCCAGCTGATTTTCGGGCCTTCTGGGCCCACTGGAAGTCAGCAAACAGGCCATTTCTGGCCTCTGG